>VUQG01029200.1:0-19646 GCA_015106755.1 Etia nguti | reverse complement strand
ACAGCAATATCAGGAAGAAGGAACACAACAAGCTGGAGAAGTACCAAGGTCTCAGAGAAGAGCTCGAGAAGATGTGGAGAGTGAAGGTAACGGTGGTCCCAGTGGTAATTGGAGCACTCGGTGCAGTGACTCCCAAGCTAGGTGAGTGGCTCCAGCAGATCCCAGGAACAACATCGGAGATCTCTGTCCAGAAGAGCGCAGTCCTAGGAACAGACCGCCTGCAGGGGCGAGAGGGGAATATATATGTATACATAAATATACATATATATATATATATATATATATATTTGTTTTGTTTTGTTTTGTACAGAGCTGGGAATTGGACAGATTTGGAAATGCCTTCTTGGGTTTTAGGAAACTGTTTCACTATATGGTGACATTTTACTAATAAAAAATTTACTTAACCTTTAGTTGCTGCATGAAAATAATAACAACAATGTTTGCTGTAAAAACATCCAGTGTCACGCCACTATATCTGCATTACAGCGGAAAGTACTTCATATATACTCGGCACACTGAATTGTGCTGTTTGACAGAAAATCCTGTAAAGTTTTGAAAGGATGAAGTCATGAAGAAAGTAAATGTAATCAATGTCATTTTACAGAAAACAAAATAGCATTTAGTTGAGCTATTTTAGTTAGTATAGTTTAGTTTAGTTAGCAAAATGTAACTAAGAGCAAAGCAATAATAACCATCTCTGCACAGAATGGCACAACCATTTTTCACAAACAGAGGAAGCACGCTATGTACCACATGAGACTAAAGGCCACTCTGATGTTGGTCTGGCTCCACTTTGAAGAATGAATTAACCTAATAAATCTCATCATGCAGTCATTGCACTTAGGAGTAGAGAGCCAACATAAAGGACTGAGATGGACTGAGAGCACTCAGGCAGAGTGAATGTCAACAGTGGCAATCATAGTAAATGCCTTTGGAGGGCACTTCAGCGATTACTGTGGTTAATCAGAAGCACATAAAGCTGTCAGCTGTGTCACGACGAGATGATGATTAATGCCGTTTTTTCTCCTTTTATTGTATGAACGAACAGCTCCAATCTATCGTGGACCTCCTCGAGGGAACACTTTACAGCATGGACCTTTTAAAAGTCCACTCCTACATCAATAAGGTGGTGTCTCAGATGAACACCCTAGAAGAGGTAGGCAAAACCCACACTCACCTCCTCGTATATTTATAATCAAAGTCTCGATAGGATGCACGGGCTTGGGAAGAGGATTTTGTGATTTGTTTTCTTTTTTAATCTCATGGACAGAGAATGAGAAATGTGACACTAATGATGGTATCTTGTAGACAATCAAGACAAACCTTACACGTGAGAATGAATTTGTCCGGGACAGCATGTTGAGCCTCACCAACCAGTTTAAGAGATACGAGAACTACTCCAACATTATGATGAGCATCAAGAAGGAGATCTCCAGCATCAGCCTGCAGCTGCTGCAGAAAGACTCAACTGAGAGCAAAGCACAGGTTAGGAACACAGTCAAAGTTTAAGCTTTCAGCCACTAGCGTCTTTGTGCTACTACCAGCACGGGTATGTGACAGATTATAAAAGCAGTACTGTGTGTGATTAGTTAAATCACAAAACTATTAAATTACATTAAACTCAACACATGCCCATAGTTATGTCCTTGTCATCAAAGCCTTCTGAGTTCTCTGGCATTACAAACTTGGATTAGCTAAAATATTGGTCATAATCCAAACAAAACAAACAGTTTGGAATCTATATTGTGTCACATTTGTATTATTGTATTTTTAGTGCTTCTGAGTAACCATGTTCAAGAAAACATTGCTGAGAAAATATTGTGCGTCATTCTTAAAGGAATTTATGAGTCTCCTCAGGGGATGTTTGCTGAAATAACACTTTAACTAGAAGCTGAAGGACATGGATGAATACTGCATCTAAAAGAGTTGCAAAATGTAACCGTTGTTATCAATAAGTACCAGTCAAAAGTTTGGACATTATTTTTACTACTTTCTACATTGTAGATACAAACTGAAGATATCAAATATATGAAGCAAGATATATGGAATTATGTAGCAAAGAAGAAATTGATAATATATAACTCTGTATAACTCTAAATATGTCTTGTATTTTAGATTCCTCAAAGTAGCCATCCTTTGCCTTGTTGACAAAGCAAACCTTTCTGTCAAGGGGTTGCAGACTGTGTGAATCAGGCCTTTATGGTCAAATAGCTGCTAAGAAACCACAACTAAGGAAAAGCAACAACCAGAAGAGATTTGTTTGGGCCAAGAAACAGAAGGAATGGACATTAGACCAGTGGAAATCTGTGCTTTGGTCTGATGAGTCCAAATTTGAGATCTTTGATTCCATCCGTTGTGTCTTTGTGCGACACAGAAAAGGTGAATGGATGGTCTCTACATGCATGGTTCCCACCGTGAAGCATGGAGGAGGAGGTGTGGCTGTGTGAGGATGCTTTGCTGGTGACACCCTTGGGGATTTATTCAAAACTGAAGGCACACTGAACCAGTATGGCTACCACAGCAGCGACATGCCATCCCATCCGGTTTGTGTTTCGTTGGACCATCATTTATTTTTCAACAGGACAATGACCCCAAACACACCTCCAGGCTGTGTAAGAAGGAGAGTGATGGAGTGCTGAACCAGATGGCCTGGCCTCCACAGTCACCTGACCTAAACCCAATGGAGATGGTTTGGGGTGAGATGGACCACAGAGTGAAGGCAAAAGGACCAGCAAGTGCTAAGCATCTCTGGGAACTCCTTCAACACCATTTCAAGATACTACATCATGAAGCTCATCAGGAAAATGTCAAGAGTGTGCAAAGCAGTAATCAAAGCAAAGGGTGGATATTTTGAAGAATCTAAAATATAAAACATGTTTCATATTTCATATGTGTTCATTCATAGTGTTGATGCCTTCAATGAGAATCTACAATGTAAATAAAGAAAAACCAATAAATGAGAAGCTGTGTCCAAACTTTTGACTGGGATGAGAGAAAGAGAGAGACACAAACATAGATATACATTGATATGGAGGAAGACAAGGATGTAGTAAACCTCTAAAAGAGTAGTAGTAGTAGTAGTAATGGTATTGGTAAGATAGATTAGTCATCAGTTATATTACGTTTACTAGCATCATTATGCTTACACCTGAAGGTTCAACTAATCACCCACATATAAAACACACAGGCCACTATTACTAATATCCTGACATAATATGAATTTCTTTCCAGGCTACAAAAACCAAGGAGGCTGTAAAAATACCCAACAAAAAGAGCCCTGCTGTTAAACCCCCTCCCAAATCACCCAAAGAAAAGGTTGTCAAGCCCAAGAAAGAGGTCATTAAGCATGGGAAACTGGTTAAGCCTGATCCTACAGTCAAAACCAAGGTGGTTGGCCACCAGCCTGGCGTGGTGAGGGGCATCACGTACTACAAGGCTTCCAAAGCCGACGAGGATGAGCACAGAGGAGGTGAGGGTTTTCACTCTAGTTCTCTGTATATGCTCAGAGCGTAGAACGCCACCCTCCACGAGCTAAAACAAAGAGCGTGTTCACACTAATGCTGAGTTTGCTCTCCAATGTGTGTGCGATCATCTGTGTGTGAGCCACTGTGGGTGTTGAAAATGATCCAAATTAGTTTCCTCACCAATCTAATCTGACCCTACACGATACTTTCCTGGATCAGGATCAGCCTGCAGCCACAGTCATGGAACCAGAGCGTGTACTAGCTCGATTTGGTTTCCAGTAAAGTACAGCAGAAAGCCTTCCTAAGAATGTTTAAATAAGTGTGAGATAAGGCTGTAATTGTGTTGCAAACTCTACACTTGAGCCAATAAAACTGGGAATCCATCACTGTGTGGCACATATGATCCCCATAATACAAGATTTATTCCGGTGTTGTTTCAAGCAAAGCTGTTCTAGCGAGTGTCCAATTGGACTGCTGGTGCACATTCAGCGAGCAGGAAATCCAAATCTTTTAATGACAAAACACATGGAGCTGATGGAATGCTGTCTCAATGCAATGCTGCCATGTCCATGACATGCCTCTGCTTCACTTCTCACAGTAACGTGAGGCGACCCTCACCAGTGCAGAGAAAACATTTCCTGACTCCTTCCAATCCTCTTTAAGTCTAGTTGAGTGAATAGGCATGCTGCGTTTGCACAAGGCACACGCACATAAGGTTGTCACACTCTGTGTTCTGCCATGTATGAGAATCTGACAGAGCCCACCCACTCTTGTCAAATCGCTGTTCGGCTACATTTCCATAATCTGCAGCACGGAGCAGGATGCGGGGACCTTTATTCACCCGGGAAAGCTTGATGCTTTTTCTGCGTCTTGTCACATTTGGCTACAGTGACAAACACATTTTTGTCAGCTGCCTGTGTTAGCACACCTGTCAATCACAGTTTCCATGCCACTAACTTTAAACGTCACTGTTATCCAAGTGGATAACTTGAGTCACCCACTCTGCAGCTGCTATGGTGGAGGAAACTATCCATAAAGGTCACAACCAACTAGACGAGCCCATAGAGAATTTATAGAAAAGCAACTGAGTTTAGCACAACATTGCATTCAGATTGCAATTCTGATTGCAAAAGCTGCTAGACACGAAAAAAGGTCAAAACCATTTTGTAAACACGTTCAGAGTGTTGTTAAGTTAGCCATTTCAACATGGGGGTCTGTGGAGACTGATTCACCTTTGGAACCAGCGTCTCGTGACCTTCAGGAGAACCACAGCTTTTTGCTTGAACGTTGCTCCTCTCAGTGGAACTGGTGTTTAGTGAGGAAAATCTAAAACCCAGATTGCAGCCATTCACCAACTCTCTGTAAATGGTACTCATGGTAATTAATCAATGGTCATTTGCATATTAACGATGAAACTGACCTCACGGGACATTGAACCCTTGTAGCATTCCTTTCCAGACTGAGACTGATGTATGTCAGTGCCTTTTCTCTAGAACGTGGGATCATGTGCTTACTTTTTTCACCTAATAAGTGAAATCATCATTTAAAAACTGCATTTTGTGTTTATTTCTGTCATCCTTGTCTAATATTCAAATTTGTTTGATGATCTAAGATATCTAAGTGTGACAAATCTGTAAAAGAACCCCAAAAACCTAAGAATTCAGGAAGGGCTGTAGCATGCAAACACAGACATGGCCTTACATATCTTCATCACCATGTCAAAGCATTTTACAGGGTCTTTTTGTGTATATGAAACCAAAAGTAGCGCAATGTGTATCCCATCTGCTTTACTAAACACAGATGAAGGCCCAGTCCTTGAACAATACCCAGCGTTGTCTTTTATGTCACCTCCACTTAGCCAGAGGTGCATTTTTTCTAAAGGATTCTGGTAATGTTCTCAGAATATCGTTGCCACTGGTTCCCATCAGCTCCATATGCTTGGAGTATGTTAAGAAGGCCTCTGCTTATGTAGCACTGCTCCCCACATCTGTCTCTCAGGACCAAAGTCACTATATGAGGACCAGAAGGAGACTAATTAGATTTTACCAAAACCACAAATAGCAACAGCAGTTTGAATTTATAAGGAAAGAAGCAAAATGTGTCATTTTTGTTTTTGTTGTTGTTTTTGGTTTTTAATGAAAAACAACTGGAGTAAGCATTCAGTGTGTGTATACAGTATGGATGGGAACTGATAAGAATTCAGCAATTCAGATTCCATTATCGATATCACTTATTTATTCCATTTCTTATGGATTCTCTCATCGATTCTCGTTGGGTTCTCACTGGCTTCGCTTTGGCAGTCACCACCATCAGCACATCAAAGACATCACGTTCCTGCAACTAATTTTTAATCCACTGCAGTCAAATGTTTGTGCATTTTGCAGATATTTCCCTTTGTTGTTGTTATAAGTGTTGGGGTCATTACTCATATATATATATATATTACTTTCACTTTTCTCCATAAAATGACCTGAATATGGACATTGTCTCTCTCACAATTACCATTTGACAATATAAACTAATAGGCTACAGTCCCAAACACCAACACCACAAATCCCTGTCCTAATGAGGACACACATATATATTGTCCTGTGGTGTCTGGTCTTTGGCTGCTCGACTGCTGGGCTGGGGTCAGCTTGGCTAGCTCTTGGCTGGCTCTTGGCTAGCTTAGCCAAGCTGTCTGTGTAGGTGCTTGTAAAAGTTGTTAGCAGCATAATGCTGTTGTTTCTGTCCTGGATGCAGTTTGCACTTTACCATTGTGCTCTCATCCTTTTCTGCAATAAAAGTACAAGTATGTCCATATCCACACTGTAGACTGCCCCCAACTAAAATCACCTGACTGTAGCACAAGTGCAAGTGGAACCAATAAGCAGATTGATGGGCAAGCAGACTAAGACACAGCATATCAATACCATATGGATCATATAAATTAATGCTATAACTATGAGCACAAGAAACAGCACTGGGTACAAAGAGCAAATGTGCATCACATTTTTTTTTTTTAACAAAGTAAACATAGGACTTTTCACAAACATGGTGGCTAACCAGCTATCTACTCTGTGTGGTATTACAGGTAAGGCTGGATCAGGTGACCCTGAATCATCCCCTAGCTGTGCTTTTATAGCCTCAGGTTGTGGGGGCATTTCATATGGTCTGTTGAGCACCTTTCCTCCATGTGCCACTTTATTACTTCCTATATTTTTTGAACTCCAGCCATTATTTCAAACACCTGTCATAGTGTCCTCACTGTGTTTTTGCAGGGGAGCATCCTAATGTTCTGGCAGAAATAACATAAACTGAAGGTATCTTTACCAATCACTTTATTTCAAACCATGAAATAAAGTAATTTAAAGCTCTGAAGTGCCCCCTTATGGGCAAATGTATAATAACAAGGAAGACGTCTAATGATCCTTTATGGGTCTATTATAAAATCAGTTTGAAACATTTATTGCCAACTGCAAGATTTTCCATAATATAATAACCTGGAAGCCATCTTTAATTGCCACCTTATCTTGTACTTTAGTATCAGCTTTCTTTGCTGCGATGTCTTCACACTGACAGCAATGTGCTAGTATAGCCAAGCATATGGCATTTAATGCTTGATGCTTGGTTTTTGTTTTAGATAAGCATCAGGATTTTAACGCCTATACAGCATTTAATGAGCTCTACTCTAGAACTTCAGAATAGGCATAACACTCCACCGTACCCAACAAAGAGGACTGAAACAACTGATATGGGTAGTGACTGGGTTACCAGGTAAACAGTTTATTTCATATCCTGTCTCAAGCCGCATCATTCAGAATCATTCATACAGAATTTGCCTTTGATGTGAACTTCTGGTACACTGCAGGCTGTTACATTTGTCCCTTTATCAACGAGCTGCATACACTGTGTAGTGTGCCATGATCCATGGGTTTAAAAACCCTTTGTAAAACACAATATGCCTACAACATTACTTTCTCCAGCCCGAGGGATGCCTTTCCTTGTTTTGCCGTCTCACTGGAGTCTTTACTTGCAGTGAAAACTAACTCTGTAGAGTTTTAGACTTGGACTTTTTTCACAGCGTCAGAGAAGTCACTATATTTAGTTACATAAAGACGAACAAACAGTGTTAGTTTTTTTATATGTGAATAATTCAACTGGAAATTTCAAGTTATAGTTGTACTTGTGTTAAGCAGACTTCTGATCAGTTTGTCAGCAGCTAGCTTGCAAAGCAGGTTTAGCACTCTTAAATTTATGTGTGTTTTCAGCTAGATATGTTTATCCAGTAACATTTTACTCTGTAGCCACAAATTAATGTAGTAGCAGACTGAGCTCTGACCAGTTTAGACATGCGAAGAGAATCTCTTGATTGTCCTGTGGTGTCTGGCACTGGGATATTGGCAGCAAAATATTTTGGTTCTGTGGGTTGAAGAGTGGATCGGGCTTGAACCAGAACAAGTCTGGAAACAAGCCTCGTTCCAACTGTGATCATAGAAGTGTACAGATTTAGATCAGGAGACTTTTGGGACCTGCTCAGTGCCTCATACTTATGTTCAGTCTACCACTGGTTGCAGTGTTAGGGGAATGCCATGTTAAATGTATTAATACAAAGTAAATGACTAAATATGTAATCTGTAGAAGTTGTTAAAGGAATGTTTCTTGTTTCCAACACTGTTGTCCAATCTTGTCACCACTGCCCTCCATTTTAGACCATTCTGCCAAAACATACACAGTCCATCACGTCACAGAAAACCAGTCTGAGGACAGAGAAGCCGAGCTAGTCCTTGAAACTGTCGAGTCCACTGTGGCTGAACCTACTGAAACCACAGCAGCTCCAACTACTACAACTACAACTATAACCACCACCACTACCACCAGCGGCACAACTTCCACAACTTCGGTACCCACTACTGTCTCCACTCAGAGTGCACCAGCATCTGAAAGACCAGCTCCGACTATTGTGCTAATGCTTGACAACTCCAATAACAACAGCCGACCCAATCTCCACAGAGCAGGTATGTCATGAATCCTCTGCTGTTAGTAAGCTCAGTGTGCTCTTGGTTTCAGGCTTTTGACTCCAGTAACAGACCATTTTAGCAGCAGAAAATTGGGACATTCTCTCTGCCAAGACATTTCTGTGCGTGAAATTGATTTAAGCCCATGGTAATGCAAGTCACTCTCTCACTCTCTTCTACTTATGATACTTTCAGGAAGGATCCTCAACTGTGAGGGGACTTTAGCATCGATTGAACTGCCAGAGAAGCAGCACAGTTATGGGCGCAATGAAGGTGCCTGGATGAAGGATCCCCTGGCCAAGGATTCCAAGATCTACGTCACTAACTATTACTATGGCAACAACCTCGTGGAGTTTCGGAACCTGGACAACTTCAAACAAGGTGCAAATGGCACTTTTGACAGTGCTCTGTAAAATACCTGTTTGGCATCAACTCTACCTCTATTATATGTCTGCATCCTCAGGCCATGACTGAGCTAAATAACATCTGTTGTCCTATACCTATCCGAGACCCAAAGCCTAGATTAAAAAAAATGACAATTAAATTATTACTTTAATTCTTCTCAACTTTATGTATGCCTTAATGAGCTTGGCAGCCACTACAATCAGGGTGAAACTAATTCTTTAGAAATGTAAAGTTAGCAATTTCTTAGTCCGTGTGACAGTTTGAATTAAAAATTTTTAAAGCAATTTATATTCCCCACAGTGTTCACAAAAAGATATTTTTACTGCGTCTTTTACATGATTTGATCCCAACATACTTGTGTAACTACTTTAACGTATAGCTGTGTTTTCTCTTCTAACATTTGGGACACTGATTCATGCTGATAATCCAATGAGCTCTGTAAGATTGATGAGATCTGTGGAATGTAGCCCTGGTTGTTTCATGGCTCCGGTGGGTGGGAAAATCCACTCCTTTTACATCCAAATCAACAGAGGAATTGGATTACACTCTCTAAGAGAGTTAAGATGATCTCCCCTTTTAGGATTTGACTTGTTGATCTAGATGTGGTTGGACAATGGGCTTTCTAAATGCACTTACATGTGAGGCGTCCTGCAGTGTGGTGAGCTCAGAGCTGTGTGCGGATGACTAGGTATCTTGGTGAGTGGCGGTGATGCCTGCTGTTCCTTGACATGTGCTCTGGCCTTTCCTTTGAACTGGGCACAGCAGAGGAGGATTAAGTGTATGGCCTCCGGGATGGGCCTAGTGTGTGTGCACATGTGTATAAAGGGGAATGGGGTGGGGGACGCACTTTTTTTGTCCATCACTGGCCCTCAGTTATCATCATTATCAAAATTAGACATGTGGTTGAAAGGTTAGGATAGCAGTTGGGAAAGTTATATATACAGCAGAGGATGTGTCATTCAATTGCAACATGAAGATATATCAGTAAGTTGCATCTCTATTGTCTATTTTCTATACCTTGTAACATATTTAATGTGTCTACCAAAATCTCCTGTGCTGGACAATTGTAATTATAATAAAGCATGCTATTGTATCTATTTACTTGCTAATGTATTAACTATTAAGTTAATAAATACAGAATCAAAGCTGAATTGGTAAAAAAGAAAATCATTTGGAATTTATATACTAAGCAACAAAAACTCTTAAAATCATGAAATTAGATGTACTCGTTGTTGCTGCTTTAAATATAGACATGACATAACATATGCTAATGCAACCTATCTCCAAGGTTCACTATTAAGTACAACATCGGGCGCCAGTTTAGCTCAGTGCATTGAGCGGGCGACCACATGCCAGCTGAGAGCGGCCGGCCCGGGTTTGAGTCCGACCCGTGGCCCTTTGCCACATGTCTGCTCCTGCTTTCCTGTCTTTTCTTCACTGAGTCTATCAAATAAAGCTGAAAAAGGCCCAAAACAAGTACAACCTTTCACCACCAGTGCATCTAGGGTTAGGGTTGAGGAAAAAAGCCCACAACATTTTCACAAACTTGCCACATTTGAAATGAAGTCATGTACTTTCAATTTTTCATTGTAGCTTTGGTTAAAAAGTTTTCCATTTGGATGTTTTGTGGAAAACTTGTATAAAAAGGGCTGGACATCAACTTAATCCAAACCCTATCTGCCTATCTGATGAGTTAACTAGCAATCTAGTAGATTTTGAGAGGTTGACTAGGAGTAAACATAATCTGTTCTTTATCTATATCGCAGTGTAGCAGTCATTGAGTTATTGGACTTGATGCAGGAAAAAGTGCTGTTCAATGGCAAATGAGACTTGAGTATTCTATGTTTACCTACTAAATAAGCAAAAGCTAACATTTGAATATTGTCGTTTACCCTAGGGCGCTGGAGCAACCTTTTCAAACTGCCTTACAACTGGATAGGCACAGGTCACGTGGTTTACAACGGAGCTTTCTACTATAACCGGGCCTTCACTAAGAACATCATCAAGTACGACCTGAGGATGCGATACGTGGCAGCGTGGACACTGCTGCCCGATGTCGTCTATGAGGACACCACTCCCTGGAAGTGGAGGGGCCACTCCGACATTGATTTTGCAGTGGATGAAAGTGGACTGTGGGTGATTTATCCTTCTGTTGACTATGACTACAATGACCAAGAGGTGATCGTCATCAGTAAACTCGATCCAGGAGACCTATCCTTAAAAAAGGAAACCACCTACACAACAGGCCTCAAGAGGAACTCTTATGGAAACTGCTTTATTATCTGTGGCGTTTTGTATGCTGTCAATGTGTACAACCAGAATGAAGGTGAAGTGAGCTATGCTTATGACACCCACACCAACACTGAAGCCATCCCACGTCTGCCCTTTACCAACGAGTACTCCTTCACCACCCAGATTGACTACAACCCAAAGGAAAAACTTTTGTACGCCTGGGACAATGGCCACCAAGTCACATATCAGGTGAACTTTGTTGACGAGTGAGCGTAGTCAGTTTGCGCTACAGATTTGCTAACAGTAAACTTGCCTGCGTGGCACCTAAATGGAAAGAAGATTCTTAGTATTCGACAGCCTAGAAGCAGCCATATTGGACTCAACAGGACAAAGGACGAACTTACACCAGCCTTCCAGGTTGCTATTGCATGCTATTCAAACAGCAGACCTCAAAGTGTACCAAGAAGCACATTTGCCTCCAACATGTATTGGGATATGACTGTACAATATGTTAATAGCACGGACAGGGAACAGTGGAAATAATCTCACTAGTTCAGTTAAAGTTGACAAGAAGCTCAGAGATGTTCACTTATCAAATGTCAGCAGGCAGGCAGGCTTTACTACTAGGGGACAGAGAAATGGAAGTTTAAAATAGACGGCTTTGTTTGTTTCTACAACACACAGAAGCTCAAAAAGAGTCCATTTTGAAGCAGTGTGTATGTGCTGCGCAAGTCATTCCTCCAGTTTATTGACCGAATTCTCCACTCCTAACTCGATTACACTGTCAAAGGTGGCAGAACATTCCTCCTGTTTTGCATGACTCATATTAACTTTGGCTAAACTTTGTAAGGCAGTGTTAACCTATTAACCAGTGCTTTTCAACAGTTCAGAATGAAGGACGCTATCATAATAGGTTAGCTTAGCTTTTATCATAAATGTTTCTTTATAAACCTTAGTATGGTGTTATATACTCAATTACATAAGTGCAGTGCGTCTCTTAGAAAACTAAAAGTATTGTCCTGATATTATTCCATAGATCATTTTGGCATGTTTTAGAAGCAGAATAGAAACCTCTGGTGGCACATCACAGAGAAGAGGGTCCAGTAACACTTGTAGCATAAAGAATAAAATAGTTTGGCCTTCATCAATGCCACAAGTCCAACCTTGTTAGGTATTAGCTTGCTATGTATACTAATTCATTAGTTAGCCAACTGCCTTTTAGCTGTACCAGTTTTAGACAGATGTGCTGATGAACTTTACAATGAAAGTTTACAGCATGATCAGCTTCTGCCACCAACATATCACATCAAGTTTTAGCTATCCAAGATACCTAGCCATAGATACCACCACTTTGAAGGCATTTAACTCAACCAATGAGATTATTTCTGTCTCTACAGTTCTGCTTTTGGGAAATACTTCACTTTGCCATCTTATCCATCCTGAGACTGAGCACTTTGATCGTGACTCCACTTTGATTGTTACTCCAACTTCATGGTGCTTCCTGTCTCTTTGATGTTGTTTTGAGGGATGTGTCAAATATGAAAGATAAAAACAAGTAATGTACACAAAGATTTTTGTATATATTTTCAGGAATTTGTTTGACAATAGCATACAGCTTTCTCTTTCCATGGATCTGGTTACATTTCTGTATAAAAGAAATATGAAGCTTTACTCATTTTTAATGACAACTCTATGACCACTATTGAGTTTTTTTTTTTTAATAACAGTGGAAAAGAACAAGTGTGATCAGTCACCATTAGCCATGCCGTCTTCATTAAAACCATGAATGTTTTTTCTTTTGTTTGTTTTGACAACATATACTGAGGATTATAAACTTTAAAGCCCATGAGGTAACTCTTTATAGAAGATTATACACCGTTCGTGTTTGCCTCATCTCAGAGCTCTGTAAGTTTAGTCATAACTGTAATGCCATTTGCAGTAATTAGTTCAAGTCTTTATACAGATATGTTATGCAACATAAACATAGCACTTACAACCTGCTGTGTGTGTCTTTGCCATGAAATAAAATTTCCATTATAACAGTTTGTTGTAAACCTCGTAAATCACTCCACAGCGACCCATTAAATCCCATGGCACGGCAGGACTCGCCCCTCCCTCTCCACCTCCTCTTGAAGGGCTGATGACCAGTGACTCAGATCTTCTGATTTCTGGAGAACATCACTCTCATGAGCTGTGTTTAGTTGGGTAAAGTTCACCATGCTCCACTTGATCTGAAGTCCCAAAATACAGCATAAGGAGCAGCCCCAGGTCATGGTAATGAGGGCATGGCTGTCTGCATCTTGGCTGCAGATTTAAACATTTCCAATTCGAGCTCCACGTCATGCAATTCTAGAGGGAGACACAAAAATAAACTGAGCTGTATGATGGGTGTGGTACTTTCATGCATGTGGTCCTCATTTTGTTGGTGAACTCAGATGTTTATACCCGTATACCGAGGTTCATTAACGGGTGTAGGAAAAGACTAGCTTTGATGAGTACAGCACTAATAGTGTGTCCAAACATGAACTGATGTCCACACACGTGTTGGTGATGAACACTGACAATTTCTGGCCTTCTATGGATAAATCAGGATAAATCTTGACTTGCTCCTGTTCATGTCAGCAGAGCCTCCTGATTATTAGCATCATGTACCATCATGGCGTCACGGTACCCCTGATAGAAAACCTTTAGTCTCCTATGTTGCAGTGTGGAGCCAGAAATTGTACTATTGAGCAATATCATTCGTGTGGATGGGTGGAATTGAGTTCATTTAAGGGGGCACTCCCCCTTACAGGCCTCCACTATACTGAGGCCTTTCTTCACTAAGAGGAACTTCCTTTGCGTGATTCAACCACATTTAAAGATACACACCCAGCCCTGCAACAATTTATCTGGACCACAGTGTAACTATAAAGGCATACACATCCATGCATAACTCAGTTGAACACGGTTGAGAGTGTAAAACAAACAAAAAAAATGTATCAACTCTGGCATTAATCTTTAGATCTAGAATAACACCATACCATAACCATGCCCCTCAAATTAAAAGGTATATAGCAAAACCCAGTGTTTGATAATGTAGTCAAACCAATCAAGCAGACGAATCTTCACCCTGTGCATTCAATGAACATTTCAAAAACCAAATCAAATCATTTGGCCCTCTAATGTTCATTCAATCAGGATGGTGACCTATGTAGGTCCATCCATGTTTTATTTTTTTTAATTTTCATGTTTGGGACACAAATTAAAAAGCTTTTACTGAAATAAAAACTGTCCAACTCTGGCTTTGTTCTGCTTATGATTAGGAGACAAGAGAAGAAACGACAGGATGATTGGCGTGCCGTGGATTTGTGATTTGCACACAACAGTATGGCTCCGTCTTCTTCCAAAAAGAAATGTAAATCGCTGCCATGTGACAAATCTTTCAAGTTAAGCTTTAAGCTATTAGAAAACAGAAAGGTTAAAGTATGTAACATATTGCAAACACATTTGTGCTCAAAATAAAATGTAAACGGAAATAGGACTCATGACTGCTCAAGTGTAAAGAACGGCAATGTGTCTTTAATTAAAACCCTTTGGGTTATTTCCTGTAGCAGAAAAGAAAAGGTCAGCTGAACAGGATCTAAGAGCAGAGAAGGGACAGTGAATATGTGGCACCATCCTTTCTAGAGATGCACTGAAATGTGTAATGAATCAGTCCTCTTTCTATCCCCTAAGCTTCATGAAATCCTGTTTAATACTGAATAACAATCCAATTACGAAGCACTTCTCTGAGCTTGTCTAAGAGAACTGGCACACACTCAATAATGTCCCATGTTCTCTGCAAAGGGGGGCTTCCCTGAGGTTTAGGCTAGTGAGAAGCACACCAAAGAAGGCCATTGTGTTACACACAATGAAGGCCTTTGGAAATTATGGAGGAGGAGAGGTTGTGTCAGGACCTCGCATCAACATTTTGTAGAAGCACAGACAAAGATGTTCACTGATTTTGGCATGCGAGGCTTTTAGATGACTAGATAACAGGTAGTCTGGCACACGCAGAGATAAATAAAATAAACAAATGGAGTTGTAGATTCCCTTTCCAAATCCGATAAAACATCTCTGGCAAGGAAAGAAGCCAGATCTGTTCATAGTGTGAGGGGAATATGCATCTGTCAGTAATCAGGAACAATAGAGCTGTGCAGCATCCGGACTTTAATAAATCGCTGAAGTAATATTACATAAATAAGATGAAGTGAATATTTAGCAATACCTTGCTTTGTATTCATTATTGTGCATTAAACCAAGCTGTAACAGTCAGCATATTGCCAAAGCCTCTTGAAGATCAGGGCATGTGTATGGCAGATTTTTCTAGTCCAACTGCTTACATTCTTCATTTCTAGAAGTTGTTTTCTTTGTATTTGTTCAGTGAGCTCAAGCTCGAGTTTAACCTCTCAACACCCACTTAAGATAAATTTTAATACCCCACCTAGACCTAGGGTAGGATTTTACCAATGACTCTTCTGTCAAGGCGGCCTGAGGGCCACTACGAGAACATTGACCCAAAGAGGCAGAACCAGACACGGACAGGCTGAGACGCAAAACACAGATTCTATTTACAAAAAGTCTCACAGGGAAATGTACGTGCGGGACAGAACTTGAGTGCTTAAACTATTCACGGGGAGGGAGGAAACACGCAACACGGGGAGGGAGGAAACACGCAACACGGGGAGGGAGGAAACACGCAACACGGGGAGGGAGGAAACACGCAACACGGGGAGGGAGGAAACACGCAACACAGGCGTAGGTCTTCTGGAATGGAAAGAGAGAACGATTAGCTGTGAAGGGGAAACCGGGGAGAGAATGAACTAAACCTAACACAAAGTGACTTACTTTGAAAGTAGGTGGAGAGTGTCCTGGGAGGGGAACGGCTGCAGGTGGCTGGTTGAGCACCCGTGCATGAATTGAGAGATTGACCTGAGAATGTCCGATGGTCCAAGGTGAGGGAGGCAGAAGGGAAGGAAGGGAGGCAGAAGGGAAGGAAGGTAAGCAGAGTGAAACTGAGCGTGTGTCCAGGATCCAAATATCCAGAGAGGTCAGTGTTCAGACTGGAAACGTTTCCGTAGCAACACTAGAGGCACAGGGAGATGAGACACCAAAAGCATAGAATGCAAGAACCAGAGTGACCTGTACTAACGGTGGTTAGCAGGCAAACTGGTGGAGGGTAGATAAGCTGCTGGCCTTAAATACTGTTGGCTGGTAATCCCTGGATTGCCGTCAGGTGAGCCCACCAGGTGCGTTGATGAGAGCTCTGCCCAACAGTGGGGCTGTAAGTGAAAACAAGGAAAAAACACAGCCACTCACCCAGCCTCTGACACCTTCCACCCTTTTTCATCTGTATGAGAATTCATCTGAAATGTCACTTGTTTATCAGTTCCTAAAACAAACTGACTAAAAAGCACATGGTACAAGAATCTGAGCCTGTCATGGTCAGTCGCACTTACTATTTATAACAGAGTTTATTAGTTCACTCAGTTTTCCTTTTGTAGCCACATTTCCCTGTTTGTTTATTGTTATGTAACTTCTGTTTTCCTTTGACTGTTAGTTTTCTTACCCTCATGTCTTTACTTCAAACTTTGTCCGAGCGTCTCTCAGCCTCCCTGTACGCTCCCTGCCAGCAGTGAATTCCAGGCTTTGTGAAAAACTGAAACATTGGAATCAATTGCGCAGAATTGTGTCAAGGTTTCAAAGCAATCTGACACCCAGCTCCACTTGTTGGCAACTATTGCTGTCATCACATTTCAGTAACGCTACTTTGTGAAATAATAACACACACAAATGTTGCACAATTCTAAACAAAGCAATCTTCATACCTGACTAATTATAAGAAATGAGAAATACCGCTATAAACAAGGTAATAAAAAAGAAAAAGAAGATTGACTGCAATGAACGATGTGCTTTAGTAGATGAAGCTGTTGCAATCCACAGAAAAACAATTAAAAAAGTATAAAACAAGTTAAAACAAAAGCTGCTGTAGTTCTTAAATTAGGCTCAACCGGCTTCATTTTTGTTAACTATTACCCCAGCCTTGGAAAACAACCCTCAAAGATTTGCAGCACTGCAGAAATCTAAACATGTCTATTGTTATGTTCCTGGAGTTACAGTATTTACCACTGCTGCAACGGTCAGCTGCTCGGTAAACCAATCAGTTATACACTAAATAGTTCAACCACATTACTTAAAACAGTTTTACATTGTTTTAGTTTGTTGGCTACATACGTGTTGTATTTAGGACAACAAAAGTCCCTAAAATTACTCTGGTTTAAAGAAATAATTACTGTACTGTACTTATAGTCCAATAAATTTAATGGAATACAATGGTACAAATATTTACTTTAGAAATAGAATGTTTGAGCTATGAATTGCGGGGTAACAAACATTTAGAGGGTGTACTTGGGTATCTTCAGCAATTGAGCCTTTTATCTGTATTGGATTAATCAGCTACAGCTGATTTTATGGGAAATTTTAACCAGCCTTTGAGAAGCATATTTGTGAGACACTGATGTTCGATGAGAAGCCCTGGCTCAGTCTCCACTCTAAATGAAGTCAGGACTCTGTGCAGGGCAGTCAAGTTCTTCCACACCAAACTCGCTTAACTATATCTTTATGGGCCTTGCTTTGTGCACTGGTGCACAGTCATGCTGGACCAGGAATTAGCCATCCCCAAACTGTTCCCTCAAACTGAAATGTCACAAATTTCTTGGTATGCTGAAGCATTAAGAATTCCTTGAACTGGAACTAAGGGGCCATGCCCAACTTTTGAAAAACAACCCCACACCATGATCCACCAAACCTTACACAAGTTGGCACAATGCAGTCAGACAAGTACCAAACCCAGACTGATTTGTCACTCCCGAGAACACGTCTCCACTGCTATAGAGTCCAGTGCTTTACATGACTGTATCCAACACTTTGCATTACGCTTGGTGATGTAAGGCTTGGATGCAGCTGCTCAGCCATGAGAACCCATTCCATGAAGCTCACTGTTCTCGAGCTAATCTGAAGACCACATGAAGCTTGGAGGTCTGCAGCGACTGACTCTGCAGAAAGTTGGCAACCTCTGTGCACTATGCATCTGCTGACCCTACTCTTTGTTTTTATGTGGCCTACCACGTTGTGGCTAAGTTGCTGTCATTCCCAGTAATATAACTAATATAACTAATATAATCACTTATTTATTTGGTTTAAGTGTCACTGAGATTAAAAATGACATTTTTGAGACTAGAAGAAGGCAGCAGAAATTGACATTTGAGCTCCACACCCAGAAAACTCCTGATTATGTTAATCTGATCAAGAATCTAGGGGCAATCAATCTAAAGTTTCTACCACCTGAATTTTGGCCATGGCTGTAATTGTTGCCATGGGGGGCCCAAGAACTATTTGGTCTTAAAGTATAACCTGTGTACTGAGGGTAAAAATGTTTAGATATTTTAGCAGGACAGCTGATTCTAGAGGTTTATTCTTCACGTTCTAGTTGTCTTATCCTATATGTTTTGGCTGACTCTGAATGGCATCCTGTTACTCCTGCCCATCTCCCCACTCATTCTTATAAATCTTATTCAGTTGCAATAAAATTCTCACATGTTTTAGAGAGTACAAACAAACAAAAACATATCAATTAACTCCTTTTTTCCCACCATTTGGGCAACATTTATCTGATTTGATTTCAGTTCTTGTGGATAACTTTTATGAAGTGATGATATGAACAAGACCGTAAAGCTAAAGTGCAAACTACACACCATCTACTGCTGCTTATACACAGCACCTGTTAAGACAACATGCTAACACAAAGCTAGCAGGAAAACCCCTGCAGTAAGAGTCGTGCTAAAGCTGAATTTATGACGATCTGAACAGCCAAAGCTGGATGTCCAGCAGGTAACAGAGGCAGTGATGAGCAGCTAGGCTTGTAGCACTGTAGCCCCCATTTCTACAGATGAATCACTGTAGATGTAATGGGGAAGGCTTTAGGACCCAGGGGACCCAAGGGAGGGTATAAAAGAGGAAGTAGCTGCAGGTGTTCTTTTCTCTCATTTGCACTGATGAGCGGCTGTGAACAATGGTTATGTGAGTAGGTGAAGAGCCTGAGAAGTTTTAATTGTCTTCTACACCAATGGTTGTTTTAAACCTCTACAGCAGAGGTTCGAGGTACAGGCTGTTTTACTTTTAGTGTTTTTTTTAATTTGTTGAAATGTATTTGATGTTTATTGTATTTTGTTTTTAGTAGTGATTTTAGAAGACAAGCCAGGTGTGCAGCAAACACAGTTGTCTGCTGGAGGTATGTTAACTTAATATTTGACATTTAAAAAAAGGATATTTATGCACAACAATCTAATTTATATTGTATTGCCTCCTGCAGGACAGGCTGCACATGCGAATTTGTCAGTTTTTTTCCTCCTCCGTTTCATTGCGTTTTTTTCCCAAGTTGGTTTTAGAGTAGGTTCACCTTTTAAAACTGATTTTTTTTTATGCTGGGTTTGTTTTTATTTCTACTGGGCTGGTGCAATATTAGTCG
>VUQG01029187.1:0-22550 GCA_015106755.1 Etia nguti | reverse complement strand
TGTATGGACAGCAATTTTTTAAAAAAGTGAACATGTAAAGCTGCGGTGTTAAGCGATGCGGCTGAAAAATTTGGGTGCACCTAACTTTTGCACTGGTGCACCTAAGAAAAAATAGTCTAGAGCCCTGTCAACTTACTGTTTATCAGATATAGTTAGCTAACTGTCTCAACAATAGTGCTTACTATTTCAGTCATCTGTGTCTTTTACCTTTTGAGAGCCACTGTTCCTCATACTAATATACTCAAACTAACAGATTCACCTGCAAGCCATACATTACCAAGCTAAAAAATATTACCCCTCTCCCAAGCTTCCCTCAGCTGCTTTAAAAAAGCTTCAGCTTGTTTTTCAGCTGTCAAGCCCACATCATTATAGTGTGAACTTACTTTCACTGCTACCATAGTGCTGTTTTCTAGAAAGAAAAATGTTCTGAAAAGCAACTTCATGCTAGCTTCTCAGTATAAAAGAGATATATTAAGGAACTTGCTGATGAAGTGAAGGAAAGGCAAGTTATAGTTGTTGTTGGGGGGGTTTTCTTAGCTATATGTGTGCCTTCTTACAGCATCAAAGGGACTTATACCAATGTGGTCCATTGTTTGTGTCCATGTTTTGTGTGAGTAAGTGTACTGAGAATAGCATACTTCCATCTCCAGAACATCAGCATACCATTTGTTGTCAAATGATGGATGGCATATGGGTGACTGTTTATGCTTCTATATAATTTACACATAAAAATACTGCAGACTAGCAGAAATAAATCATTTATGTAGCATTTTGGAATTCAACATCAGTCAGCACGGGTTGTTTAATGTTTTGAATGTAACACAAGCAAATGGTGGTTAGCAAAGGGTTTTGGGGAGGTGTGAGTTTCAGGAAATAATGCTTCTCAAGCAGCTGAAATCTTTGGGGTTTTTGCCTAGATGCCAAATGTGGTTGTGCAAAAGGCCTAGGGTTGGGTTTATTCACACAGTGCTGTATATAACCTGTCTCTCTCTATCGTTCTCATGCAAAATCTCACCCCTTCTACATGTTGGCTGCACTCTGCATCTGTACACATCCACAACTACAGTACATGAGCTGGCAGGAGGGACTGAGTCCAGGGAAAGGTTTTTTTTTTTTTCATTCTGCAAATGGAATATTATCAGCTTTCTATTTTTACATGCACTAATTTGTCTTTTGTGAAAAATATCATTCAAATGTTTTGCATTGAAACATATACTATTTGCTGTATTTTTCCTACAGAGTGGTGGGTCTTGCACGATTTTACATAGTTCGTCTAAATCTTTCTGGTGAAACACAGTGAATTCAAACTGCATAACTTAGTGGTCATGATTCTGAGAGAAAACATTTTTTCAAAAATAAGTATGATTGTCTCCGTTTGTGCTTTGATGCACTTTGAAGTTCAGACTTTAAACTAGAAAATTTGAAGAGTTGCCCAACCTTTGTAGATGCTTGCTTTCTTTGACTGGTATATTTATTTTGTAAGGCTTTGTTTTGTTTGGTTTTATAAGTCTCCATATCCTGTTAAACTCCTCTCCTTTCTTCTTAGGGCTGGAAGTGGCACAGTCCTGCTTGTTACTGGGTGGGAGAAGAAATGCTCACCTTCGATGGAGCCAGAAAGTTCTGCGAGGACCAAGGAGCCACACTTGTTACTATCACTAACAGGTAAATACTGCACTGACAGGGAAGCGATTCTACCCTGCACTGATTAAAAGAGATTACACTGTGTTTTGTCAGTCCTACCTCCCTAAAACACTTCGTCACTTTTAAAGGTTTGAGCAAGCCTTCGCCAACAGCCTCGTGTTCGGGCGCTCTGGAGATTCCTTTTGGATTGGTCTCCGTAACAAGGGAAATCATGGCTCTTTCCAATGGATTACCAGTGATGAAGTGTCCTACACCAACTGGAATCGAGACCAGCCAGGTGGGTCACACTCCAGATTTAATTAACTGAATGGCCTGTACACTATGACCTGATATTGTACTGCTGGTAACTGTACTGTTGTTACAACAATTGCAGAGCAACTTTAAATCAGTTATTATTGATATACTGTAAACCACTGATGATTTTAAACGATCTTCAAAAAAATCCTTTAGCACCATACGTCCAGTGAACACGTTTTTGCCAGTAAATAAGGGCTGAGTTTTTTGGGGGTCTATCTGATAATATACAGGTAAATATAATTCAAATTATGACATCCACCTGCTAGCTGGGGGTCTTTCTGTGCAGAGTTTCCATGTTTTTTTTGTACTTGCACGGGTTATCTCCGAGTGCTCCGGCTTCCTTCAACAGTCCAAAGACATGCATGCAAGGTTAATTGGTTATTCTACAGTGACTGTACGTGTGAGCATTAGCATGAAAGGTCATCTGTCTCTCTGTGATAGCATTGCTACAGACTTTCCAGGATGTACCCTGCTGCTTGCCCTTGATAGTTGGGATAGGCTATAGCCCCACCCCCTCCTAAAAATCCTGAATTGGATAAACTGAAGAGAATGGCTGGATGGATCAGACAGAATATTTTCATTATCACTTAACTACTTAACTTAGCCAATTAGTTTAAGGATTTAACTGATTAATTAACTCAGCTTTATTTTTTTTAATATATTTGCTATAGTATTTTTAAACTATTATATTTTGTCTTGTTTTGTTATAATAATAATAAGAAAATACAGCTGTGTTCAGAAGTTAACATACACTCCTCACAGGTATGAATGTCATGACAGTTTGGGCCTTTTTGTTTTTTTTTTAACTGTTGTTTTTCCAGGTGACTGTACAGCACACATCTCTAATGACTTTAAAAAAACAAGAATTGGTTGTACAGTTTAGTTCTATTTTTATTTACAAGAATTGCATCCAATTCTTGTTTTTAAGGTCATTAAAGGCGTATGCTGTACAATAATTCCACCCTGGAAAATGAACAGTGCAAAGAAATCATGAAAAGCCCCAAATTTCCATGACATTCATGCCATTGATGAGTATAAATCAAAACTGTATCGCCGGAGTGTCTATTAATTGTCCTTATTCCTGTTGCTGTGAGGAGTTTTTGTATGGAGAATTAACTGTTTGGTTGACTACATTTAACAGAAAAGAGAAAACAAAATGAAAAGAGGAACACGCATAAGTTTTTTGTTTTCTTTTTTGTAGCTGGCTGCATTATGCTTACATAATAGCAGGTCATTTACAATAGCCCCAAAATAAAAGTAGGTTAGTGAAGTCTCTGAATCAAAATGAATTCTGTTTCAGAGCCAATTTGTGATTTAATGTGCAAAGAAGAAAATAGATTGGTCCCAGGTGTTTTATTCTTTTGCCAAAATACAGATTTAGAACAACATTTAGAGGCATTTACTTCTAAAGCAGCCTTGATTAACAGACAATCTGCGTGTCTTGGAAAATAATCAGCAGCAGTTGCAATTAGCCTGAAGGGTGCTTTCGTGCTACTTTTAATTTAATGTTTTAAAATTGGACTACTTCTTGAGAAACTTTTAACGAGTGTTCAGTCAATTAACAACCATCTGAGCAGCAGAGAAGGAAATTCTATTAGTAAAATATTGACCATCGTGGAGTTTAGATCTACAATGGGAACAATTTCTAAATCAAACAGATGTGCACTTGTCACTAATGGATCTAAAGATGTAAACTGTCTGAACTTTACTCAGTTTAAAACAGGATAAGCGCTGCATACTTGCGCTCTTTGAAGCGCTCTCTGCACTTTTCCTTTGCACAGCATATGGCTGCACTATAGTTCTGCCTGACATTTCTTCCTGATTAAAAGGGAGCTTGAAATTCCTATGTGCAGCATTCTATCATTTCCCATCAGCAAATATGTCATCCTTATGGATGAACCATGAGGGAGATGAGTAATAGAGCAACAAGTTATTTTAATGCATGTGTTGTCTGTATTGAGAAAGGTTAAATACAAGATTCAACAGCCATAATTGCCCGATGAGTAATGCATAATCACATTTTCCCCTTTAGATCATTTCCACACATTTCCACAGTGCAGCTTCTTTTCCTCTCCACTCACCTACGTATCGCCCCTGTATCTATTTCAGCCAACATTAGTAGCGGCTGTGTTTCTATGGCGACGGACTTCGAAACAGGTCTGTGGGAGGTGAGGGAGTGTGCATCATCAAAGGCCAAATTCATCTGCCGTCAGAACCAGAACACGTCTGTGAGCCCCGAGCTCCCCGTCCCTCAGCCCACCCCGAGCCTCAGCGGGTCCTGTCCCAGCGGCTGGAAGAGCAACAGCAACCTACGCTACTGTTACAAGGTTCATCCCAGAAGTCGAAAGTAAAGTTTTATTAGAAAAGAAAAAAAAAGAAAAGAAAAGAAAAGTGATACTTCAATTATAACAAAGTGGTGTGGTGCTCATACTTGTGCAGGTATGGAGTTGGTTATATCTTGGTGCCAGATGGCATCTGTGGGTGGCATTTGCCAATGACTGGTAAATTTCTTGCAGCAGACCCTTCCATTGGTTCCAAATTGGGTTGCACAATTTTGTGGTGCCATTCTACTGCATTTTAGTAGAAATAAACAAATTTTTACTTCTGGAAGTTTTAAACTGCCACTTGTAACAGAAATACCGGTAATTTGTTCAGCAATCAACAAGATTTGAGGAAGAGAATTAATTAAACTGAATGACATCTTCATCATCTCTGTTCAGGTGTTTCATTTCTCCCAGCTGGAGCAGAAGTTAACTTGGATGCGGGCTCATAATTTCTGCAGGAAACACGGAGCCAACCTGCTGAGTATCAGTGGCCCTGAGGAGGAGCAGTTTGTTCTGCAGATCCTCCATGAGGCTTTTGGGTGTGTGTGGATTGTTGTTTAGATGATATGCCACAGTGACGATGGTATGGATAGTGGTGGTGAGGATGATGGCGATGATGTGTCCCCACAGGGAGTCAGAGGAACATGAGCAGCACTGGTTCTGGATTGGACTGAATCGCAGGAACCCCATGGACAATGGAAGCTGGAAGTGGAGTGATGGACTAGCTGTGAGTCATGAAAACAAGCAGCCTACATGTGGGCTGATGAAAAATACTTCAAATGCAATCTGTTTAATCTGTGCTTTTGTCTCAGTTAACATACCAGAACTTTGGTCGGTACTACTACAACATACGGCAGTGTGCTGCGGCAGACTTGGGTAGTATGACTTGGCTGGCCATGCACTGTGACTCTGAGTTAGACTGGATCTGCAAGATCCCTAGAGGTACAACAGCCGTGGACCTTTTTTAAGCATAAGACATGTGTTGGATCAATACATATTGTCAAAACATATACTTGTTTTGTCATCACAACTTTTTTCTCATATTTTTAGGTAGTGTTGAGAAGGTACCAGAAATCACTGAAGGTCCGTCTTATTTTCATAGCTTTCTTTTTATCTCCTTTGTTTTCATTTTAAAACCTTCCTTTTACATGTCAACGTTGTCTTTTGATTTCCTGCCTTCATTCAGGCACCAGTTCACCTGAATGGATTGGCTTCCGGGAGGCTGAGTATAAGTTTTTTGACCACCGTAGCACCTGGGACCAAGCACAGAGGATTTGCTCCTGGTTTGACTCTTCATTGGCCTCCGTTCACTCAGCAGAGGAGCAGACCTTCCTGGCCAACACTTTACGCAAGGCACAGTGCTTGTCATCATTTACAGGAACTAATTTAATCCAAAAATGAAATTAATTGCCATTGTCTTGGCAAGCAAGTAAAGTCCAGCTTCATCATTACAGAATATAACCAATACACTATATATAACTACAGTTAATTATGTAATTATCCATTTACAGTGATACTGTGGTATAAATCTGTGGTACTCTTTTTCTATAGACAGGCCTCTTATGCCTAGACACACTTTTTCACAGTTTGTGTCTCACCTTCAGATGTCAAAGGTGGAAGGTGACCTCTGGTGGCTGGGACTTCACACCTATGACAATGACGGCCGCTTCCGATGGTCTGACCGCTCTGTGTTAAATTATGTGGCCTGGGCCCTAGGCAGGCCACTCCCAATCAGCCGAGATCGGAAATGCATCTGCATGTCAGCCAACAAAGGTAAGAGCAGCTGGAAAGAGATATAGTGAGAAGCTCATTTAAATACAGAGTATTTCCATTAGCGTGTCTTTCTCACACCCAAACAGAGGACTGGGCTGATCAAAAGTGCCACTCTGACCTGCCTTACATCTGTAAGAGAGTGAATGTCACAGGGACCGTTCCTCCAACTCCACCATCCCCTCATCCACCATCAGGGTGTCGTGATGGGTGGTCTTCCTTTCAGCATAAGGTAGAGCTAAAAGTGAAACAGCATAATGCATTATGTTCATTTGTACGAAGGATATTCAGGATGACTCAAATAAATTTTGCATGCAGTCGGTAAAGTACAAGAACTACAATAGCAACAGAGCACATGCTATATTTCAGGCATCCTTATGGAACTTGACTACAGTAAAACAGCGATATTGTCTGCTTGTGTAGTGTTTCAGAGTATTTGATCAGTCAAACCGAGTCACATGGTCTGCAGCCAAGCTAAACTGTGAGAGTCAGGGAGGTGTCCTGGCAGTGATATCCAATCATTTGCAGCAAGGTAATTAAAGGAGAATACAAATGGCATACAGTCAAAACCTGGGGGTGGAGGAGGTGTGTCATGAAACTGTCATGCAACTTATTCTCTTCCTCATAGCTTTTGTCACCACTTTGCTGAAGAATGCCAGCACTGAACTTTGGGTGGGTCTGACTTCAGACTCTAAAGCAAATTTCAAATGGGCCAAAGCTGGCCTGCTCAGCTACACAAATTGGGCACCTGGCGAGCCTCTCGACAACAGCGGACCACACCAGAACAAGACGCCGGTACTCACAGCACTTTTTATGTCATGGCTTTGTCATCAATCTGTTCCTCTTCTAAGTGTTTCACTGTCACCCTTCAGGGAAACTGTGTGGTGATGTATCATGAAAACTGGCAGAAGAAAACAGGCATGTGGGCTTCTCGAGCCTGTGAGATGGAAAGTCATGGCTTCATCTGTCAAAGACAACAAGGTTTGATAATCATGTATTACCATAACAGCGTAATTAAGAAGTGAAATAATAAGAAGTGCATATGTTAGTTAACTATCATATCTGACTGTAGACCAAGGTCTCCCTCCAGCTCCGGCCCTCATTCCTGCTTCCCTGTCTAAGCCTGTGGAGCTGGGGGGAGTGACGTACCGAGTAGTGAAAAAACGACTGGATTGGACTGGTGCTCTGCACCTCTGTGAATCTTTGAATGGGACTCTTGCCAGGGTGAAGGATCCCTTCCAGCAAGGTTACCTGACGCTGCTTATAAACAGCTTGCGCCAGCCAGCCTGGATTGGGCTCTACAACTATGGAGTAAGCCTATTATAATTAAAAATACAAATATCAGTTTAAAAGCTTTTTATCAGTGTGAGAGAAACTGCAGTGAACTCATTTTTATTTTCTGGTTCAGGGAAGGAGCTTTACCTGGCTGAATAATGAAGATGTCATATTTTCAAACTGGAATGATGGAGAGCCTAGTCTGATGGCTGGATGTGGTCACATGACCACTACAGGGCAATGGACTGTGACTCCGTGTGATGCAAGACTGGATGCTGCTATCTGTCAAATGAGTGGTATGTGTATCAACAACCAAATATAGGATTGCATTAAAAGGAATGCTAATAACAAGTTAGTAGGACTCTGAATATTCTCTGTCAACATTTTGACTTACAGTCAAATGTTTTGTTTTTGCCAGATGAGCCTGTGATTCATCAGTGGATCTACCCTGGCATGTGCCCCCAGTCTCTGGGAGAGTGGGCTTGGGTCCCTTTCAGAAACCACTGTTACGCCTTCAATTTGCAGCTGCTTAGACTGCAGGATGATGCACATAGATCCTGCAAAAAAAGTATGGAAGCATCTCAGAAATCACACGTCTCCACTAGCTTTATTGTACAGCTTGTACGGCTTATAACACTAAATTGAAAACCAATTAAATACAAAAGCCCTGTCCTTGTCCATGGCAAACATAATTGACAAAATACATCAATAATACTAAATTTAGCAATGTTGTCATTCAGCCTGGGGCAGAACTGTTCTGTCTCCCTACTAATCAATTCTGTTTGGTTCCATCTCTGTTTTTTTCTTTTGTCTCTTCTAGTCGGATCAGAACTTCTCTCTATCATGGATGAGACAGAGAATGGATTTGTTTGGGAGCACATCCAGAGTTATGCAGAACAGGCACATGGAGCTTGGCTGGGTGTCAGCGTGAAAGGTCCAACATTATTGCCTCAGACTGTCTCTTCTATGTCGCTCTATAGCAGCAGATTTAAAATCCAAGCTGACAGACTTGAAACTACTTATGGAAGGGAAATGCTTGCAGTTTATCTTTTGCGATTCAGTTTATTTAGTATAATTATTAAATGCAAGCAAGGTGCCTTATTCCAGAAAAGTTCATTTACTAACTTATTATTAGTCAGAGTAATTAGATAATTTAAATGAAGTGCTAGAAAACATGTTTGGTGAGATAATGAGAAGATAAAATGTTTAAGCAGAGTGTGTTTTTCTTTTATGTTAAACTAGAGACAAAGTCCCTGAAAATTGCCCTCTGAATATGCTTATGCTCATGCTCCTACCACAGGTAGAGGTCTAGTGTGGTCTGAGGGTACAGAGATGCTGTATACCAACTGGGAGGGGCATGATGTCGCTTCTTCTGTGCTCTCTATCAACTCCTGCTTCTGGATCCAGAGCAACACTGGTCGGTGGAAGCCGGGCTCCTGTAGAAATCGCACACACGGAGTCATCTGCAAACGGGCTCGCAGTAAGCACGCAGAAGTTAATTGAACTGAGAGAAGTCGTGTTAAGCAGCAGTTGCCAGTCATTATTATGTTTCTTAGTAAGCTGCTAAGGGAAATTCCTAAATAATGATGCAGATTCTTAAATACTAGCACACTACTGACTGTTCAATATTACATTCACAGGTGCTGAAATCTTAACTTCAGACGGTAAGTTTTGTTCACAACTGCCAAGTTATTCAGCTCATTTGAAGCCATCAAGTGAATTGCGTGCGCTTATCCAGATTTTCTTCTCTCCTTCTCAATCTCTACCCAGTAGATAGTCACCGCCTGCCCACACTGATTGTTGTTATGGTGGCGGGCCTGGTGCTTGTGGTGCTGATAGTTGGCGTGATCTACTTCTACCGCCACCGAACTGTTGGATCGCGGGGCTCTTATGAAGGGGCCCGCTACAGCCGCACCAACTCCAACAGTGCAGAACAGGCCGAGAAGAACATCTTGGTTTCTGACATGGAGTTGAATGAGCAGCCAGAGTAGCCCGAGCCGCCCTGGACTGACGGACCAACCCGGGACTGAACCCGACCTGACACAGTAGAGGCTGATTTCAAAGTGCTGAATACACATTGTGGCATGTATCTGTTTTGCTGCCACTTTTGAAACCAAAAAAACAAAACAAAAAAAGATTTTTAAAGTGCTGAAAGGCTGTGTGGAGCGCAGCAGATGTTTATTTTTTAAATTGAAACCCTGTCTTCAAAATCCCGTTTTGCCAAAATCTAACAGTTTTAGTGATTTTCCCCTTCACAAATCAGATACCTCCATCTGCACAGCTCTTTCCTAAAAAGAATTCAAGAAGGCCATAACGGATCAGATGGGAATAATTTGTCCCAGCTGGAAATATTCACCATAAAACCAGTTTTATGCAAAAACTCTTTGCTGCCTTCCCTGGTGCCAAAGTCAGTTTTTTTTTTCACATTGTATATTTTCTTCCTATTTTGATTGACTATGAAGCCAAAAGAAAATTTCACAGCTACGGATCAGTTTCAACAAAATTTCTCTATCATCTGAATATCTGCAGCCTTGTTTGGGATCAAAGTCATTTTTATGATTTGCTTTTTGTTTTTTTCTTTCTTTTTTTTGCCACGTCAGTATTAACCTGAACTTGAACTTGTTTTTTGTTGGTTCTTGTGTACATGTCTTTCCCACTGACTTTTCAGTATCTGTGCAGCTGCAGAGAAGTGTAACTCATAATGCATGTGTGGTTTTGTGAGCCTGCCTCCCTCCTCTTTCCTGATGTGACACGTCGGCACCACCTGTCAGGCGAGCAGAGGAGGAGGAAGAAGTCTAAATGTGAATGTGTGGAAGGTGACAGGGACCAGTGACCTCAAACCGTCTGAGGGCATACACTATAATTGTGCACATAAGTAGAAGTTTGTATTGAAAGCTGGTCTTTAAATAGACTGCATTGTCTTTTTTTTGGTATAGTAGGTCTGAAGGTTGTCATCAAATGATCAGACTTTGAGCTTCCATGACTTTATGATATACATTTCCGCACTTTCTTCCATTGTCTTGATCTGATTCGGTCTTACTTGTTGCCACTTGCCTTTAGTCATTCTCCTTAAGGCTCAGTAACTTCTCTCAACTTGTTTGTTTTGGCTTCTCATGGCTTCTCTGGAGCTGATTCAGCATTTTTAAGGGCAGTAGTTTCTTTGTATGCAATTTGATATTTTCCTGATGAATCATTTTAATGACCCTTTATTCACTTTTCCCATTCTCTGTTATATCTTTCTTCCTCTTCTCTTTTTGTCTTTAATGATGCCGGTTTGACTTACATAAAACCCTTAAAATACATTTGGAAGCATACCCCCCTTTTATGGGATGCTGGCCAATACTTAAACTTCTAATTCCCCTGCAACAGAAAACATCGCTCATGTGAATGACACAGTTGCAAATATGAGAGCCAAAAAAAATGTCTAAAAACCAAATTCAGTCGGGGGGGGTTTTTCACGTCGTTTTAAGATTTCACATTTGCCTCATCAAATATTTTCCTTGCCTTTTGAGTGCATTTCTGTCTTCCTGTTTAGAGGAATGCTTTGGAGCCATTTCAGTCTGAGGCTTTTGGTGTTTCACTGAAGCTGTTATGGAAAAAAAAAAAAAAAAATCACAGCCCTTTTTGCTCTGTGACTAAGATTAAGGGGGAAGGGAGAAGGAGAGGGAGTAAGTAGAAGTGTGTGTTTTAGTGTGTGCGCAGTCTCCAGCTGTGGAATGTTGAGTCGGCAAGAAGAGCTCAGTGGCACGTCTGGAACCAATCAGCGAAGGAGGGCTTTGGGACATGAAGGTCAGAAAAAAAACAGAAAAAAATAAGTAAAGAAGAGGGGAAAAGGAGGAGGAGTGTGAGGAGGAGCTAGAGATGAAGGTAGAGAAAAAGGAATGTTGAAGGTGCAGGGGTTTAGTCCGGGCTTACTCTGTCCTCTGCTGGTAGGTTGCTGTAAAGGTTTGCCTTTATGTGCAGTAGATGTGAACCCACTGAGGTGATGATGTAAAAGTGAGATAAGCATCGGTGTGATCCCCAGTGTCTGTGATGCAGGTTGGCTCATGTCCCTGTGAAGATACCTGAAGCACCTGGTAATTTGTAAGTTTTTGTGTCATTTTTATATGAAATGAATAAAAGTCTATGTTCTCAAAACTTTTGTTTTCACGTGAATTGTCATTAATTCCAGAATAAACTCTTTTGTGACTGTGGGAACCAGTTATCTGTCACTGCCAGCTGCTGACTTAGTCCCACTCTTTTGCAGCGAGCAGGGAGGTGGATTCAACCGTCAATGTGGAAAATGTGGTCTGCAGTGTTGATGTTTTTCACAAGAGGGCACACCTCACCTGCTGTATGAGACCTCTGCTGCTGAATGTTGTTATCTGACTCCCACACTTGTCTCTAACCGGTTATTGTGTGTTTCTGGCATAACTACTTCTTACACTTTCTTCATTCTTTTAATAGATCAGCTGTTCTGTGCAACTTGATATGCTGCTGCTACTGCTGGGAATTGCTACATTCAATTTAATTGCATCTAGTCCAATTAGAGATTGAAAATTATTTTGGAAAAACAGAACAATATGCAATCAATGACCACTTTATTAGGAACACCTGTTCAACTGCTTGTTAAGTCATTAGCCAATAGCACGACTCAGTTTCTCAACTCAGTGCATTTAAGCCCATAAGCATAATAAAGTTAATCTGCTGAAGTTCAGCCTGAGCATCAGATTGAAAAACAAAGGTGATTGATGTGAGTTTAATGATGCCAGAGGAAAATGGCCGTACTGTTTATAGCTGATAGGAAGGCAGCACTAACTCAAAATAAGCTCTTTTACACCCAAACTATGCAGAAGAGCATCTCTGAATGCACAGTAAATGGAACCCTGAAGCAGATGAGCAGCAACAGCAGAAGACTACAACGGGTGCCACTTCTGTCAAATAAACATAGGAAACTGAGGCAACACTTCACACAGGCTCACCAAAATTGGACAATAGATGACTGAAAAAACTGGTCTGATGAATCTCAAAGGTAGGTCAGAATTTGGCAATAATGTAAGCATGTCATTACCCTGCCTTGTATGAGCTGTTCAGGCTGCTGGTGGTGGTTGCTTAATGGTACAGTGAATGTTTTCTTGGCACACTTTATGGTCCCTAGTACCAAATGAGAATCATTTAAATGCCACAGCCTACCTTAGTACTGTTGCTGACCATGTCCGTCCCTTTATGGCCACAGTGTTCTGATGGCTGCTTCCAGCAGGACAATGCAAGTGTCACAAAGCTCAAATCATCTTAAACTGATTTTGTAAACATGGCAGTGGAGTCACTGTATTCACATGGTCCCCACAGTCACCAGATCTCAGTTCAGCAGAGCACCTTTGGGATGTCCAGCAAACAAATTTGAAGCAACTGTGTGATGTTATTTGTCAAAATAGACACAAATCTTTCCAACACCTTGTTAAACCTGTGCTACGGAGAACTAAGTACTACCAAGGTGAATCTTACTAGTCGATCAGTGTATATTAAGTAAGAGTTTTCAATTACAAAATAGTGTGTAATAAACCATGAAGACAGCAAAAAACATATTAGGAAAGAAAATCCTGAAAACACACACACCAAATTAATATAGTGTGACACTGCCGACTTTAATACTCTACATTGCAAGTCAATACAGTGGTCAAGCTTATAATATTAATTTAGGAAAAATGACATATATATGACCATCTAATGATTTTGTTTTGCTATTTCAAACTACACAAACACATTTTTTTAAAGGTTTCTGCCTGTGTTGGACAGGTTTTGCATCTCAAATAGGTAATACATATTTATAACAACAGTCTGATGAAGACCAGGTACAACAGGTACTGCTCCTGCAGCCACCAGCGTGACCAATATTCGAACCGGTAGACCAACAAGTGGACAAGTGCATGTTTTAAATCCAACACCTGGTGTACTGGGAGCTTGTGGTCTCTTCCTGTGAGAGAGCTCCACCTCTGCAGCATAACATCTGAACCAGTGAATTGCTTGTTATTCAAATCAAACTGGCTCTGTGTAATCCATCTCACTTAGGATGGATGTCACAATGCATCCAACTGCATGCCGCAGGCACTTAGTTTAAAGCATCCAGGGGTTATGTACTCCAGCAGTTGTTTATAAGTTTTCCAGCCCTGACACCTGTCTTTTTTAATGCGTCTCTGGTGTATGGAAACGATCCTCAAGAAACTTTTTGTTTACTGTTTAAACGTTACATGTTTCTTCTCGGTGAATTTCAGTCTCAGCTCTATCTGTCTTGAACAAAGAGCTGCGTCTTAAAAAGCTTTGTGTTTTGTATGTATCTTACATACACATCGTACTTCAGTGTGTCTGTTCCAGTCTTATAAAAAGCTCTTCATCTCAATTAGTTTTGAGAATTTATTACATGAGCTTGCCTCTGGCTTTTACACATTATTAGTGCATCTAAAAAATAGAAAATGTTCTTTTTTTAAATTTTATTTTCAAAAAGGTACATTTTCTTTTATAATTATTACACATAAAGTGCAAGTCTTTTCATTTTCATTTTGATGATTATGGCTTACAGTTCATGGAAATCGGAAATCCAGTATCTCAAATTATTAGATCAGTCAAAAAGCATTTGCACTACAGAAATCTCCAACTTCACTTATATAGTCAATACCAAGATGGAGGCAATCAAATTGTGGCATTGCTGAGGTGCTTTTGTAACCCAAGGTTGCTTTAACACCTCATCTTCTGGACAGTAGTTTAGGTGAGTTGAATGGCCATCCATTAATCTGGAGAGGTCGCCAGTCTGTCACTGGGCTAACACATAGAGACAGAACACCACTATCCAATTCACTCACATTAATACCTATGTCTAATTTAGAATCTGCAATTAATCATCACCCATGCATTTGTTTGAAATGTTGGAGGAAACTGGAGTACCCAGAGAGAACCCACAAAGAACATGCAAACTCCACACAGGAAGACCCTGTCAGCCTGGGCATTCAAACCCAAAAGAGCACTAACCACTGCACCACCACGCAGATGGTCAATCAAGCACAATAATAACAGGTCAGGTGGTCAGCTGACATGTTCAGGAAGTAGTTTTTGCACTTTTTTTGGTACAGGTGTTAAGTCCTGCTGTAAAAGAAAAGTGGTATAACCATAAAGCTGCCAGTAGATTGAAACACAAAGTCCTCTGAAGTCTCCTGGTAGGCAGCCGTGATGTCTTTGGACTTGGTAAAACACAGTAGACCAACTACCACTAACACCAGCAGATGACCCATCACCCCAAACCATCACTCACTGTAGAAACTTCACACTGCTCTTAAAACACCTCAGATTCTGTTGCCATCCCACAAGACTCTAAGGACCGTGATTTCCAAATGAAATCCAAATTTTATTTTCATCTGAAAGAACAACTTTGGACCACTGTGCAGCAGTCCATTTATTTTCCTCCCCACCCCAGGTAAGCCAGTTCTCACGTCATCTCTTGTTCTGGAGTAGTTTGATGTTAGAAATGTCACGGTTGTAGACTCTTTCCTGAAGACATCTGTGCATGGTGACTCTTGATCCACTGACACCAGCCTCACTCCACTCCTTGTGAAGCTCTCGCATTCTCTTTTCTTAACAATTTTCTCAAGGCACCAGTCATTTCTTTTGCTTGAGCGTACCATACTTTTAATTCTGGTCATCCTTCCATTAATTCACTTCCATACACTCTGTGAACTGCTAGCCTTTTCAACAATGATTGTGGCTTGCCTTTTTTTGTGGAGCGTCAGCAGTCTTTAACATGAATATGTTTGTATGTACTGGACAAGACCAGGAGATACAGTGTACTTATACTATTTAAATTACAATTTACTTAAACTGGATATGATAAATTCTAATAATCTGAGATATTTTCATGCAATTTTACATTTCATCTAATATTATATGTAATAAATATAGAATATACGAAAGTTTACCTTTTTGAATTCTGAAAAAAAACAACCCAAAAACGTTTTCATGATATTCAAACTTTTTGAGATAAACTCCTCATTTCATGAATACAGGTCATGTGGAGAGTATAAAGGTGTCAGTCTTAGGTGAGAAGGATGAAATCATAATCATCATAGTGGCCAATGGGCATTTCTTAACTGCAACCACGGGAAACACAGCAGCCATCTTGCCTAAGGGTTTTTGAATACACCTGCCTGGGAAATAGAAGTTCAAAGGCAGGCAGCAAAAGCAGAGGTCTCTCCTCTGGAACTAACACAACATTTTCACTCTTTACTGGCCCTCGCTTCCTCTGAGATGCTTGAGTAAAACACTCCTTGCTTTAATTAACTGACAAAAGTGGGCAGAAAAGAGACTGAAATTCTTCAAATAGCTGAGCTCGTGCCTAATCAATATCCTCTTAATTTGAAGGTTTGGTGTTCAGATCTTGCTCTTGTGTTGTTCACAAACTGCTGTTTATTCCTCCTCCTCCCACTCCATGTTTTCTTCCTATTTGTCAGTTTTGGCAATGCAAATTCAGGGAGGGGAACAAGAGAGAAAGCGGCATTAACAAGTGAAATTAAAAACCCATTCACTCTCCTCAGTCATCCATTTGGAGCCCAGCCAAAGGAGAAGCAGCTGTTGGGCTGGCAGTAGAGGAGAGAAAGACAAAAATACACAGAGAGTGAGAAAAGGTGGATAGGAAACGGTTAATTCAAACAATATATATATTAAAGCTTGTTAACGATAACATGAAGAAGGTATGCTTTGGGTGCTACAACCTTCTTCCTTCACCCTCTCCGACCCCTGAGACTTTGACCCTGTACCCAAATCCTCTCCACTGCTTTCAGTGTTTCAATGGGAAATTTGGAAAGACACAGAGACTCAACACTCAATGTGAAGTTATCAAAATGCTGTTTATTTATATATAAAAGATCAACAATTACAGCAGTTACTTACACACAATATTGCTTGTTAACAGAGAATAATTGCATGACAAAGCAAAAGGGAAACTCATCATTTACTGTGTTCTTGAATCCAATCCTGCACTTATCCATCTAGTTCATCATGAATCATCACAACTCTGCTGATGTTTTAAAGTCCCCAGTGACAGATCCCCATTATGGTTTAGTGTCCTTTTCACTAGTGTTCACCAAACTTCACTTCCAGACAGCAGCTTGCATATATATAACATGTATGACAAAGTGAATGAATTGAAAGAGATGGTCAGGTTTGCAAAAGAACATCTGGTCAGACTCAGCAATCTTAACAATGATTTCAATCAGGATTTCCACGATTCTGTACCCAAGTTGAAAAGCTGGCTTGGGTTAGGAACCTCTTCCTTGTAAATAAAAGAAGGAAATCAGTCCAAATTAAGATTGCACTTGATGAAAAATCACTGACAAACATTTGTGGGATGTTTAGAGTGGAACTTGGAAAGAATACATGGAATGCACTTTTGCCTATTGGATCTACTTAAGTGTCAGTGCTATCTGTTATTTCTTTTCCATTTACCCTATGTCTCCTATGTTTTCCCCCCCTTATTTAATTGCAATTCTTCAATTGTTTTTCCCTCTTTTGTGATTGTCTGCTCCATTAGTCATTAGTGTTTTCCATGAGGTTTGTTCTCATGTATTTACAGTCCTCCCTTTTCCTTCTTTTTTGTCTTCTGTCCTGGCTTGTTCATCCACCAGTTTTCCTTATGCTTCTTATATTGTCTTTCTTTCTTGGACTTCTGTTTTATTTGAACCAGCCTTATGAGACTTGTTTTTTCTGGGTCTTTATGTAAGTTTAATGAGCTTTGCATGAAAGCTCGCCTTTTGTTTAGCATTCCCGTCTTGTGTGTCTGCAATTGGGTCCTCTTTTGAACACACACATAACAGTTAAGTGACCTTCTCAGCTTTGGCTCGCTTTAAAACCAAACAGAGAAACAGGCTGCATGTGGAGAACAGCCTGCTAACAGCTGTTATCCCACTGTTTAAAGCTTATGGAAGACAAACAAGCCCATTAAAGCTCAGGTGAATTATGAAAAGGAGCTGAAATTACCACTGGATGAGTTTGAATATAATTTTTCACAATAGGTGTAAATTGCTTTGCATTAAAGTCATTCAGATTGTGTTAGGCTGAAAGTTGAATAGAACACAATGTTACCATTAGCTATTGCCAATTATAAAAACCACTGAAAACCACTGCCTTACGATACTGAAGTGTTGATGCTAAACTTTATCCCCCTGGCTTGATAGGGACAGCACAGGAGTATTTTAATTTTGGTGAAGAGGTGCTGATATTTCAGCACTGAACTTATATACAAGAGGAGTGTTACGATTGCTGTGGTAATGTTGTCTCTCATATGCAAATGTAAGTGTACAGGCGCCTTTCCGTCAGTGGTGGATCCAGGGGCTGGTTCCTGCGGATTGGCTAACTACCGGGACAACGTCTTTGATGACACCGCCGTGGACGGCCAACCATTCATCTTCGGCCCATCCCAACCGGCAGACTTTATGTTACCCGTCTAGTGATGTTTGTTTTACACAGGAGTGTGTAGGGGTGGGCTGCCCTTTTGTTTGATTACAGTTTTCTCATGTTTTTGTTAGTTAGAGAGGTAAGTTGTTGACGTTTGGTTTAATTCTTTTGAGTAGGCAAGTTTGATATATCCTTGAGATAGGCTCCTTTTGTTTGTTGTTTTGGCATTAGGTCCACCCCGAAGTTATAGTCCACTCCTTTCCTTTGTTTTAAACCCACTCATTGTAAATAAATCACCATCAAACTGTACTAATTGTGTGATGTGCTGCTTGGGGTTGGACAGGGATGGATCACCCTTATGTAATGGTCTGGCCACCCCTAGATGGGCCATAACAGGAGCATATAGTAGTAGTAGTAGTAGTAGTAGTAATAATAAATAGTAGTAAAACTATCAGAATAAAAACAGGATCCGTTTGAGTGGTCATTATTTACAGTCTTCCTACTTCTGTAGGAAGACTCATGGCTCATAACTGTCATCATGACTATGAGATCACGCCATCCACCTGTTGTCACTGCCGCTGCCCCTGAGTCAATATAAGAATCTCTTTGGCCAGTGGGTTGTCTGATAAGCACTCTGGAGGCACAGAGACACACCCAGAAAAGATGCACTTCACCCCCAGCAGTGAAAGCCCCATCTGGAATCGTCCATTGGTTTTTAGTCAAAATGATTTTTTTATGACCATGAAAACAACCCCAGTGTGCCACCTCTTTTGGAAGAGGGGATCAAATTCCCTAATCTTTGTCCAAATCAAAGGCTGCACACTTCAAAGTGGCTGGATCAGCACAGATACCCACAGAACGCCAACACCAGAGCAGAAGGGAGGAAAAAAAATGCTTTGCTCTCGCTTTGCACTCCAAACTCATTTTAACTCCTGTCTTTCTTCTCCCTGCTCATCTTTTCAGCGAGTTTGTAGTGGCATTGTGCTTTAGTTTGAGTGTGTGTGTTTGTGTGTTTGATGGACAGTTGTAGAAGAGAAAACGTAAAGGGCCAAGAGGATGGATGGTGTAGAGAGGCAGGTTGGTGGCTGTGGGGGCTGGAGGCTGGGTGTGGTGCACTTATCTCCTCTGTGCAGATGAGAACACTTCATTGCCTGTGGGATGCTGTTCTTTCTCAGGCCAAGGAGAGTAGCAGTGTGGTTAAAGGGATTATGGGGGACACTGTTTTCAGGGGATGTTGGGATCTGAACTCGGTTGTCTTGTTTATTGACCATTTTCAGGTATGTAATTAGCACACTTAATTGGCCCGTTTAGAGGCAACACAGTATGCTCTAATTTCATAAGCAACCTCTTTTACACGCATATGATAAATCAATAAGAGTGCTTAGATTTAGCCAAGAAAAGTATCTCAGTGCCCAGAGACAGAATAATAACTCTTTTTTTTCTTCACAACATTTTAAGATTATTGATTTCTCTATTCTGTTCCCATTTTCTCCCCCTGAGACACAATTTGTTAGAATATTTTCGGGCTCTTGCTTTGACAGGAACAATCTTTTGTTAAAGCTAAAACCACAAAATAAAGCACAGTGAAATAGCAGTGACAGGATCACTTCAGAAGATGCCCACTCCTCCACCTGCCTGATGATGAGTCCTTACTGTAAACAACAAAAGGTGCTATTATCACCCCCAACCAGGGATAGGATTAGACGCGTACTCATTTGCATGGATTTCAACCCCAAAATAATAACAAGAAGGCGCAAATAAGGGAAAAATAGAGACAAAAGGTGAAGTTAATTTATGGAAAGCCATAGCTGCATCACTGCTTACTACTTTGATGCTTAATCCGTTATTAACCTCCACAGTATTACACATACACACATGCACATGTATGTGTGGAGCTACTCACTCATGCATGCACACCTTGAGCAGCTGAGTCAGGGCAACTGAGCACTGAGAGCAATATTACCCCTCAGGGAAATAAAGATAGGCTGTGGGTGCAAAAGGAGGGAGATGAGGCTACTCGGAGGACACGCTGCAGAATATCAGCCCAATCCTGCTTGTGTTTGCTCTCGCTGGTTTCCAGGGTAATGGCAGAAGGCTCTGCCTTCCTGTTGAGGCAAACGCACTTAGAGGAGAGATTTTTGGCCTTGAGAACATGTTGAGAGGGAAAATGTTCCATTACTGGGAACCTTTTGTCTTTGTGCAGCTGATTTCCCGGCGTGCAGCTGTATAGATGTGTTTGTGTGCCTGTGAAAGTGTGCAGTGTGTGCTTTAATGTTTGCTGCAAACAACAAAAACAAGAAGAAATTTCACATTACAAGAAATGGTAAGCCTAAAGGATTTCCATTATGCCAATTTCAAACTAAATATTTGTGTTCTTCTTCTCTGCTACTAGAGGAACTTATGCCTGAGATAACCATATTATGGTGCCACACTCTCATTGGCATCATATAGGAGCATTGCACAGTAAAAGAGTAGCTGAAATGGAGAGTTCAAAGCAGTCTGAAGCCCTTTATTTCTGGAAACTTTGGCCATGTCGGAAAAGCATAACAACTTCTTCTTTTTCTTCTTTTGCTAACAAAAAACCTGCCCTATGGGTGTGTTTTGTCTGAATCAGTTACAGCTGAGAATTGTGGAAACATATTTAATTACTAACAACTTGTAAACATTAGAAATGCATAGGAATGTGCAACTTATAAGAAAAGACATAATGGCAACGGCCCCAATGTGTGTTGTAAGGCTCATGTTACAGTCAGCTGTTTATACTGATTGTTATACAGTATACATATATGTGTATACGCATACTTTTATGTTGATCATGGTTGTTTGGATGTAGAATGCAAATGTCCAGAAATATTCCCCTCTGCCATTTGTTGTGCAGATCTTTTACTCTCAGTTAATGGTGTTAAATGGTAAAGGCATAGCAGATAGGAAATAATTGCCAGTTCTTAAAACTGAAGCCCTGTGGTGTGCGTTAAAATGTCTGTGTAATGATCACACAGTTTCTTTGTACAAATACACAGAAAAAGAAACAATAATTTTATTTGAAGTCATTTTTATCAATCAATCGACCAATCAATCACCACATAGATGCCATAGATGTTACAAATCTTGTAGTTTCATCGAGATTGAAGCAGTCATTACAGTTTGATTATTATTATCATTATTATTATGTCACATTGTCTGGTCTTAGCTATCGCAATAACATTTCTACAGCTTGTTCTGATAGGTATATTTCTATTCCTGCTTTAAAATGAACTGAAAGTTAAATAACTCTGCCTTTCTGTGGAAAACTGTGCGCGCATGTGTGCACCCGTGTGTGTGTGTTTTCACCCAGTGGTTTGCTGCTGAGTGATTTTCTCCGTGAAGCACTCAGGATATGCAGAGATGAGCTCCATTGTTGGTATAAATTGCTTGGCCCATGCATGCTGCCTCTCCACCGGGCATCTCCCCCCGCGTACTGATCAATCTAATCCTTAGCTATAATGAGTTTTTCTGTCTGACTGTGAGGAGTGGGCTGGGCCATGAAGTGGATAGGAGAATGAGCAAGAGAAGAAATGTGGGATACTGGCGATGTTGGTGAAGACAGATGTAGGCACAGAAAGTAACCAAGGTGTTTATAGAGGTAAGAAGTGAAGATCTAGCAGAAGATATTATTTCATGAGGGGAACTGTTTTTGGATTGCTTAATGAAATAGCTTGCCTTAGTATGTGAAACGTGAGACATAGATCACTTTCTCACATTAATGTTTCATTACAGATTCACTCTCCTAGTACTTTTTAAATCACTGACCAGATCATTAAGTATATATTAATTCAGAAGTGGCGAATACAATTACCCAAGGGTTGAAATGGTTGTCATAAATAGTATAAGCTTAGCAGGCAACTGAGTCATTTTTATTTTGGTAATACAAATATCTAAAATTAACTAATCGATCATTGTTTTAATATTATCAACTAGCTGATTGATCTACAGGAAATTAACAGTTCGAGAGTTTTTCTTTAATATGCAGGATTCATTAAGTTTAACCCTCCTCCACCAGTGTTACCACATGTTACTCTTGTCTAACTGACTGTAGAAGTGGTTTATTTTGGTAATGAAATAATGGACGACTTACTCTTTCTAGAATTTCTCTCAAGTCTTCTAAGCTTTTTAGTGACTTTCAGTTTGTTGACTCTTAATGTCACTGTTTTGGTTTATTCTCATTTTTATCCCTGCTGCAGGCAGCAGTTTTCAGGGACCTAGCTCTGAAAACCCACTGTACACTACACTACCACGAGTAAAGCAATTAATCAATTTAAAATCACTGACAGAAGCTGCACGTTTTCAAAGCTCAAAAGATGGATCTGAATGATTTTGACTAAACTTGTTTATACAGTGGTTGGTGCTTACAAAAATTGGACTGAAATTCATTACCAGGACACAGTGTAATACAGCTTGCAGTGGAGCTGCAGACTAATCATGGAGTACATTTGGTGATGCCTATCCAAAAGCACTTAAAATGTGTGTGTGAGCATCAGAATTGGATCCAGAAGTGATGATGGTGATGTCTGATAGATCACACCAGGTATATGTGCATGTGGTTTGCTTGGAGAAGAGATAATGTGCATTCCTTGTCATTGCAATCGTATGCTTGGATGGCAGAGGTTGTCTGTTGTTGTGCTTGAGCTTTGGTGGAAGAGAGGAAGCTCCACAATATTTTTTTTCAAGCTGGTGCTAATAGTTTCAATTCAATTCAATTCAATCTTTATTGGCAGACTTCATGTCCATAAAAACAAGACAGAAACACACACAACCCCCCACCCCCAAAACACAAGGTATAAACCTTAA
>VUQG01029186.1:10004-31232 GCA_015106755.1 Etia nguti | reverse complement strand
TAACTCATGAAAGAATAAAGTTACGTTGAAACCAAGCACACCATTGTTTTTCTTGTGACATTACCAATAAGTTTGATGTGTCACATGGCCCTCTTCCTATTGAAAAAACAAAAGTTGTATCCAAGATGGCCGACTTCTAAATGGCCACCATGGTCACCACCCATCTTGAGGAGTTTGCCCCCTCACATATACTAATGTGCCACAAACAGGACTTTAATATCACCAACCATTCCCATGTTATTACGGTGTATCCATATAAATGGCCCACCCTGTACATTGGTGTACAAGCAGTTCTTTAACGAGGAAATTAAAAAAAAAATACTGTTTTACTTTCAATATTAATTTAGTTTGTTCACTGTTTAAGTCACCTGTTTACAAAGGGCGGGAACCATGCGTAGATTTGCATGTTTGATTTGGCAGACATGGAGGCAAAGGGATTTGCGTCTCCTCCCAGAATCAAACTAGGGATCTTTCACTTTTTAGGCAAAGGTTTTAACAAAAGTATTTTGAAGCTTTCATTTTTAATTATACTCCATTTTTTGTAGCATTTTTGAACATAAAGCAATCTAGTTAAGTTGAGGAGACCAGCTCACACCACCAATTACGTAAAACCTGTGGCCAGTTGGCTAAAACAACAGGAGGGTGGAAATTAGCGTGAGATTTTTCATATGTATCCCTGATACAACCCTCAAATAATGACAGTGAGACATTTCTGGAGTTATACAGTGGGCATACTCACCTTCTTTACGCAAAAAACACTTCCAAAGGCAGAAGCAGAGAGACAGAACTAACAGAGCTGCTACTGTAGTGACCGAGATCAGGATGGTGAGCGCCGTCCCAACTGGAAGGGAAAAATACAGAAATCTGATCAGCAGTTTTAATATCTCCCATAAATAGATAAACATATAATTCTTCAATTTAATTTTGCTGTTAGTATTTCTGTGACTGTGTGTACCGAAGGGCCGAGGTAAACTGAAAAGTGGCTCTCCGGAGCTATAGACCAGCCCTGATTAAATCTCAGATTTAATTTAGTTACTGTCTGATTTCACAGATGTCTGCACTCTTGACCCATTAAACCATGATAAACCACAGGTCATCAGAAAACTAAATACCTGACAGTAGCACACAGTTTACATATGCAAAAGCCTCCAGAACATTATTAATTAAAAAAACAACAAAGATTTTTTAACCATATTGGTGAAGAATGGGAAAACACTGATTCACTCAGCAACTTTGCTTATTCACTTTCCTGCTGAGAGCTGAACGAGACGATCACTCCCACTCTCATGAATATCAGTTAACATGAGGGGTAAACTAAGAGGCTTCTAGGACAGCCTGTTAGCTTAGCATAAACACTGCAATAAGGGAGAGTTGCATGGCTGGCATCAACGAATCATATACGAGCATCTGTAACTTTCTATTTAAGATGTTCTGTGTTCAATCTGCATGAAAACAGATGTTTAAGTACAGCAAATTATCATTTTACAGGTGGCTTGTGCAATATTGTCTTTTTTTTCTTTAAAAAAAAAGAAAAAATCATACCTTAATCCAGCACTTGAAACAGATGGCACGTATTGTGGAGGTTTTTTTGGGGGGGGGGTTTGGCTTATACAGCTAATGCTCTACACTACCCCTGCTCATCAGATCTGAGCTTTCACTTCCAAATTTCTTCCTTTGATTGAGACTTATAAAACAGAGAAACGGTAAGGCCATTATGGTCATTCTGAATATTTAAATAATCCTGGATACGAAGTAATTTCCTGGAAAAGTTACTGTTTAATGTCATGTATATTTAAATATATAGTATCATAATCCAGGCTTCTCTAGAGAAATGCCTCAGAATAAAAAATCTGTCTGATACTTTACCTCCTTATTTTGTGCTCTTCCCTAAACTTGAATCCACCAACACAGCAGAAGAGATTCAGCAGTCATTGAAAATTTGCACATGGTCAGAACAAGGTGAGCAATCCAAACACAGCAGTAGTACTGGTGGGCTAACAGCACTCCACATCGAGGTATATTTGAATGCATTTTTACTTTTTATGCGCACCTCATATTCATGCGTCTGCTTTAATGAGTTGCAAGGCACCATGCAGAGACTCCTGTGGTGACTAGAAGCCAGGAGAAGGAGGCGGTGCTGGCTTTTGGATCAGAAAGCAGGCCAGCTGTGCTATCGATCTTGGTCAAGTGAGAAAGAGCAGTGGTCTGTATGACTATCTACTAACAAGTTACACCGCAGCAGCCAAGGACATGGCCTCTGTGCTCAGCAGAGCGTAATATTAATGCACAGGCTCCACGGGTCCAAAATTGAAATACTGCTCAGAAGATCCATGAGGAAGCTTAAAAAAGCAATTTTGATTTGACCCTTGAGGTTCCATCTTGTAATGCAGTATCGAATTCTTGGATTTTGTGCTAAAGTAAGGTATCCAGCTGACTGTAGTTTCATTTTAATGAAGGTAAGAGTGGTATTGAAATTTTCATTTCACTATGTTATGAAGTGAAGATTGCCTTTATGTAAAACCTGAAAAGGCTCTACAGACCTACATAAGACGAGGATGGGTCTGCAAATATGAGAACAAGTATAATGCAGTTCTTCTTTTAGTGAGCATTTAAAAACTATTTCTACTTTCTTTTTCCTTCTGGGTTGTAGTATTGCCTGCAGAAAGACGTTTTTAAAAGTAATTTTGTAATATAACGTAGCTCAGGGCAAAAAAAACTCAGTCGTGGAGATCTTCAAAGAAGAAGGATTAGTAACACCAACTTACTCTTAGTGTTCATTGATACAGCAATTGGTGACTCAAGCCCTTTGTGGTGCACCAAGCATTTGACCGACACGTCTTTCAGCAACCCAGACTGGACAGTCAGCGTACTGATGACCAGAGTGGTCCCATCATCTTGCGGTAGCTGTCTTGTCACAGGTGGGCCCATGGTGCGGTTGTCTCTCTCCACATTCCACACAATCTCTGCTGGTGGCCTTGAAACAGAGGTGCAGTTTGCCTCGATCGCTCCTGGAGAAGTGGTTTTGTAGCTCACCTGAGGTTTTGGTAGCACTGCGAAAAATGATCAGGAACAGTAAGCTAGAACAAGAATTTAAAAAAACCCCACTTTCTTATGTGTATTTAAATTTACACAAATGCAAATTTATTGCAGAAAACCTGTCATCTGGGGAATCTTCGTCTTTCTGTTGCTTCAATAATCATAAAAGCAGTCAGTAAAATATGAAAATCATGCTGTGGTAAAGCAAGCATGTGGCAGATTACTTTAATCTATAAATCTGCCCATTGTTTTAGTTTGCATCATCTAAGTGTGCTAAGTTAAATTTCTAAAATCATATCTAATAAAACCCTTGAAGCCTTTCGGTTCAGCTAAGATATGTGAATTCCTGCACTCCTTAGATCCATAAGTAAATATCTGGCTGTTTTCAATTCTCTGTTCTCTGGGCTGAGAATGGAATGTGATACACTGGAACTCAGAACATTTCTGTTGGCAAGAAAACATTTAGCCACAGATATCTGGCATTCATAGTTTCAGCATTTTCTGCAAATTCTACGTGATAAACTTCACCCATCAACAGCCTTAGAGGGTGGGTCAAATCTGAGATCAATCTGACAACAATCCAAACCATAATGATGCCTTAGTGTTGCCTAGCTTGGAAGAACTGTGGCTTTTATTTAAAATGTAATACTTGTATGTCCTAAACAGCAAATGTATTATAAGGAAGTACATTTTTGTCCCCATTCATGGTTATATTGTTACCTATTACAATGTCACAAATATATATGTAAAAACAATCAAAGTACTGTAATTGCTTTTTCCCTCATTATGGCGATTACTTTTGACATTTGCAGTAAGTTAAGATATTTAGTATACTACCTTATGTATACTGTGTCAAGCCTACAAGAAGTAGCATTTCTTTCACCACAAACTGTGACATAAAAAGCCAAAAATGTATAATTTCATGTACAAATTTAATGCAGCCACACAGATGTGAACCTGGTGACTGCTTCACTTGTAGTATGAAAAATCTTTTTTAGAGCTTTTAAATGACATTACACATTTCTCCATTCCATCTTTTTCACACTCTAGTTTAACTACCCCTGAAAAGCTGAATATAGATAAACAGATTTTCTTTGAACGTGGTCTGGGGTCTGCTTTCAGCAGGATAACACACAAAGCTCAAATAAATTTTTTTTAACATGGCAGTGAGTTCACTGTACTAAAAAGGCCTCCACAGTCACCAGGTTTCACTCCAAAAGAGCACCTTTGAGATGTGGTGGAACAGGAGATTCACATCATGAATGTTCAGATGACAAATCTGCAGCAACTGTGTGATACTGCCAAGTCAATATGGACCAAAATTTTGGAGGAATGTTTGCAGCACCTTGTTAAATATATGCCATGAAGAATTACCATGAAGGCAGATCTAAAGGCAAAGCGGGTCTGGCTTAGTACGAATATAAAAAAGACATTCATGACTCAAAGGTTTATGTTCTTTGTTCATTTTGTGGCTTAATAAGCAAATTTTAAACTCCATAAATGTATAAGTACTTTCATGAGTGCTATGTGCTATAAAACCATAATTCAGTAATGCTGTTCAAAAATAATATAATATAATTAAGAATACTTGTAACAGCAAAGATAATGTCAAATGTGTCTGAAAGTGGGAGAAAAGAAGGGCGTATTATGTCACACCCAGAGTGGAATGAGGGTAGAAGCCTGTTGGCGGCAATAAGCAGTAAGAATAAAACATTAATGCTAATCATGCTTCAGCAACCGGAACGCCTACTGTACTGTACAGTTCAGTTTCAGACAAAAGCACGTGTGTTTATTGAGATAACTGTGAGAGCAAGGGAATGGGAGAAAAGTGGAAAAGCAAATGAGCACAAAGAGAGAGAGAGAAACAAAGCACAGAGGGAATCACTGTCTGCCGCAAACACTGACAGAGTCATGCATCAGGACCTCGTTCCCTGCCTCCATCATTCTACCAAATGGTCCATTCTTTGCACGGACACACTCCTGTTCTGTTCTGAGTTTGTGTGTTAACAACAGCCTACTCTTGCGATATCAGAAAATTGTTCAGAGGGCAAAATCTGGGAGAAAAGACCCACATTCCTATCTGAATCTCAGGGGGTACCTGTCTATCCTGCCAACAATATCCAAGTTAAATCGTCTCCTACTTGCACTAAAGCCTGCCTCCTTTATTTTTCTCCTGGCTTTCCAGCTCCAACTATTTTCTTTGTTCCATGCAAAAGTGACACTATTTTACAAAAACAGAGCCTCAAAAGACTGAAGACTGCTGAAGTATCAGCCACACTAACAACAAATAAAATGATAGCTCTGTGGGGGGTAGGGAACCTTGATTAGGTCCCTTGGTCCAGAGCAAACTATGTCAATTTGATGTACTGCTTTGGAAATTTGGCGTGAAATTCTGTGTGTAATTTGGTTCAGGGTGCCTCGATTAAGACTCCTAATGACTTTATTGGTCGCCTGACATTTCATCTAGTGCCACCAACAAGCCAAATCTTCCACTTGTCCAGGGCTTAATTTAATCTCAGAACAGCTCAATCACTTACAGTTAAATTCTAGGGCCAAAGGGTAGATTTAAGCATTTACAAAGCAAATATGAGACTGTAATAGTCTGAATTAACTAAATCAAGTAAGTATCTTACCAATCACAGTCTATTTGGTAAAGTCTGTTTCCTTGCTGAGTTTGCAGAGGGATCTGCTGACAAGTGGACTTGTCAGGACAAAACACCAGCAGTGAAACTGAATGATTCCCACACATCAGTTTAATATGGCACACTGTGTTAAAGCCCCAGTTTGACTTCAGCCAAAAAAGAATTTTGCTTTTTATACTAACATAATTAATTTGAACAGTAAAATGTAATGGGAATACTTTTATAACAGTACCTAAATGATTTACCAGATATGGGATATACTACACTATACTACTTCAAGACAAATATCTTACATTGCACTGCAATAGTGACTTCATCGACAACGGCAGACAGTGAGAGAGACCGCCCAGTGTTAACAGCAACAGTTATTCAATTTAAGTGTAGTTATAAGGTTTTACTGCTAAGGACAACTGTTCATTGTTTCTACTATGACCTCAAATAAGGTGGCAAAGTGCCTCAAACTGGGAACACAGCTTCCAGAAATGCTGATTAGTTTAGCCCCAAAGACACATATGAATGTTTATTATAACAAAATTAGGTTTGCAGAGTTACATCTAAACAAGCCACAACACTCCTGGATAGACTGACGTTTGGTTAGATGACACTTTAGTGGAGCTGTAATGTACAGTGACGTGCCTGCAGAGAACCAAACACAGCATAACAGCACAAATGCTTAATGTAACTGGCGAGCACGGTGGTGGAGGGGTGATGATTTGGGGCTTGTTTAACAGCAACGGGACCTGAGCACCTTGTAGTCATTAAGTTGACCATGAACTCCTCTGTATGCCAAAGTAATCTTCTATCAAATGTGATATCATCTGTCTAAAAACTAACACTTGGTAAGGCTGGACAATGATGTGAGAATCTGATAAATTCACGTTATTGCTCCTAAAGGTGGTGCTATGAATTATTATCAATTAGTTTTGCACAATTCTACGAAAAATTTCTTTTTCACATGACAACGCAATAATGCAATTTCACCAGCAGTGTTTATTACCTTTGTGCAGAAACAGGATAGATGTTTCTCTGTTTCCAGTTTATCTGGTGAGCTAAGTTAAATATGAATTTTGAAAGATAACTTTCCAAACATTACACAGGCTTGCTTTTTTTGTTTTTGTGTATTGTTAAAAACTTATTTTTTCACGAGTGCACAGACTGTTCTTTTACTCCCTCTGATTTGTGCTCACCAGGCACTTGGTATGAGCAGATTAGATAATTAATGATTACAGCAATTAGCAAATATTAATTTTATATTAAGATCATACTGAAAACTTTTAAACTGTGCTTCATTTCTGATTTGTGGTAAGTTTATTGTACACAAGCTGTCTCAAGGTTTGTACAAATACTGTGTTCTTGTGTGGGTTATCCTTTTACAATACTGAACCATAACAGAATAACCAGTAATAGCCCACTGGGAAAAACAGGTGTTTACCGTAGGTGGAGAGACAAACTGTGGAGGTCTTCAGCCCATCGGCATGTGTTTCATACATGCAAGTGTAACAGCCTTCATCCTGGATGGCAACAGGCTGGATGGTAAGCTGACTGTCAGACAGGGAGGGAGTGAGCCAGACTCTCCCCTGGTATGGTGGCTCGATCATGGGGTCGCTCTGTTTTGCAAAGGAGGCTACATCCATGGATTCTCCTTGAGCAGAAATGTGCCTCCATACTATCTGCTGAACCTTTTCAGGCAAACCATAGGAACATGAAAGGGAAGCCTTTTTGCCGCTCACTGCTGTTTTGTTACTATCAACGGTGACTTGAGCTGGAGATTTTAAAAGAAAAAACACACTAGTCAGTGAAAGAATGATGGATGAGAAGAAAAGATAAGGAAAAGAAAAAGGCAGATAAAGGGTGCAAACAGGACAATGTTAATATTCAGAAATATGAGACGCCCAAACAGAAACCAGTCACTGGAATCCACACCAGCTGTTTTTGGTTAGTAGAATGAGCCCTCCTTCTCCCACTGCTCCATGGCTCTTTATTAACATGACTGGCTGAGCTTCAACATACTCATCAACTCTTGTTCAGAGGTGAGCAGTGGTTAGGGACATCTGTATTCACATATTTTCAGTGTTAACGGTTGGGTGCAAAGGGCAGACATCCAAAATCAGTTAAGAAATGGTGCACCACTGAGGACAGAAACGATGGAAACTCCATTCAGCCGACTGGCTTTTATGATTCTCATGTGTTGTCTCAATTTTAATCTTTGTTATTTCTCAAATATACCAACAGCTATTTTAGCACGTCTCACATTTTCACATTCAAAAACAGACGACACTAATGATATTAATGGCGTATCAACCAGTTGACAGGCCATCTTGCTTCCACTTCAGAACAATTGAGCTCTTCAGTTTGACCCTGTTAATGAGGTCTGTCTCCTTCCTTATGTCAAGGGGATCCTTACTCAAACTGGCTTCAAGAGCAGGTCTTCCCAACTAGTTCACAACCATTCTTACTATGTCATAGAAGATATTCAGTGTGGTTTAAATACAAGAGACCTTTAGTGTGCATTTGTTTGAAAAAAAAAATACATTTTGAACTTTCACCCCAGCAAAGCCTGTAGGTCAGCTTGCATTACAATACATTCCTTTTTCCTTCAGTTATGGCAGTGCAGACTCATACTCACTTTACATTCAGTGCAATAACAGCATCATATAAACTTTCATTAGTAAATGTCCATTTTTAGCCATTTTATGGAGTAGAAGACATTATGTTGATTACAGGAATCTGAGAAGGATTAACTGAAATCCACCAGAGGTCTCTGACTTAACTGAGCCAGAAACACTGCTGTAAAGGATCAATACCTTAATCCAAACAGGCAAGCTACTCATGCTGTCCTGTAACAGATTGGTACAGTTTCAGAAATGTGCACAAGTGCACAGGATTTATCTAAACTATAACATACTGCTGTTGCTCTAACGTCACTAATGTTAATGTCAATGTTATCATTAATGGGCTTACTCACAGGTCACTGTGAGACACGTCGATCCCTGCTTTGAACCAGTAGGGTGCAGGTCAAATATGCAAGTGTAGCAGCCTTCATCACGGAAGCCCACCCTGCGAATGGTGATAGCTGAGGTGTCCTTCGTGGATGACGGGGCGAGTTCCACATGCTGTTGTCCGCTCACACTCTCCCTGTTGCCAGGCTGGTAGGTCAGCAGGGTCTGGTTCTGGACATCTAGCCAACGCACCTGTCTCAGGGATTCACCTCGCTCCTTTGAAAGACTGCAGGTCAGAGTGAAAGGCTTCTCTACTGGTGCTTTCAGATCCTGGGGTGCTGTTACTCTGCCTGGAACAACCACCAGAGAAAATCATAAGCGGATGTATAAAACACCCTCAATTTGGCTTTTTTCTTATGCGGTTTGACAGGCCATGGTTTTGGCACACTCACCTTGTAGGTGTCCTGCCATAAGCAGGACTGAACACAGCTGCAGATAGGAGGCCTGGATCATCATCTTCTTCACTGCTCATTCAACAGAGAGGAAAAAGAGAGTTACTGAGATTTAACAAATGATGATAGTCTGCCCCTGTGTGAATATACACACAGAAAATTGATGATCCAGTGATGCGGAATAAAGGCTGAAAAGGTAAGCTCACTTTATCTTACTAAGAGAGCCAGTTAAACTCCTGTATTCAACGATGTCCAATATTTATTTATTTATTTATTTTTTACAGAAATTTAACTCCAAGAAAACTATTTAGTGGGATGTAGTGCACAATATTTCCATACATCTAAAAATTAATTGCGCAAAGACTTTCAGATCATACACTTAGTAGGTCGCAAAGTTATCACAGCACAGATGATTAAACCGCTTCAGGGTTGGATTTAAATCTAACGACTCAAACTCCAAATTAAATACAACTGTAGATAATTGCACATCAAAAAAATAGTGATTAGATAAATGTTGTACTATTTTGCTGAAATCAGATCACCTGTAGTTAATCAAGTGAATGAAACTAAATTCATTTATAAAATTAATAATAAATAAAAAGCCCTATCATATACAAATTATAGACCCATGAGACTGAGACACTTACCGCTTGTATACCAAAAAGCCAAACAGTTTAAAATCTTCTACCTCTGCAACATCTCGCTCATCCTTATGATTTGTCAGTATCGGGAAACTTCACTACAGAAAAAGATAGAGACCGTTTTTACTCATCCAACTCTTTTCCACTGTGCGCACATCAAGCTCCGCCGCGAAGACCAGCCGGCCAACAATGGACTGGTGTGAGGCGCCAACAACAGACTGAACCACATAGCTCATGTTTTGCGCTCACAACGCCCTCTTGAGGGACTTTGTGTGCATTTCTGGTTTCAGGGAGCCTGCAATCAACCATGGACTACAGGACGCAGCTGAAAAGTGTTTCATTTTTATGTCAAATACACATTATAATAAATTAGAAGTTTGAGTAAAAACATATTAATTTAAGGCTTAACGCTCAAAAATCCCTTTCATTGGGACTTTGGGTAAAACTTCATAGGGTGACGTCAGAAAAATATCAATATTTTTCAAACTACTCTAAAGCTGAGACGAATGAATGAAGTAATACATAAATATATAATAAATAAATAAATCTTCTTCATTAAGCCGCTCCCTTTAGGGTTCTCCAATGTCCTCCATCTCACCCTATCCCTAAGATCCTCCTATGTCACACCCCTCTGCATATTCTCCTTTACTACTTCCATTAACTAATCTGAGATCTTCTTCTTCTTCCTGTCCTGCCTGTCACCTCCATCTACATTTAGCATCCTTTTCCCAGTATTTCCACTATCTCTCCACTGCACACGTCCAAACCATCTCAGTCTTGCCTGTCTAAATTTGTCCCCAGGTATGAATGAATAATTAAACAAATTAATTGATAAATAATTCACAATTTTGGGGGGAAAGATGAAAAACAATTTAAAACTTTGGTTAAATACAGTTTTTATTAACTTTATCGAAGCAAAGAAAAGTAAAGTGCAAAGAAAAGTGCGATTTTGTTGCGCTTATTTTTTACGCCTACGTTTTTACAAATACAACAATTGTCAAAAAAAAAAAATCAAATTTCTGATATACGTAAATAATATAGCCACGTTCACGGTTTGCTATAAAATTAAAGCCATATTTTATGGCGATATTTATTTTTTGTTTTTGACGTCATAACTGTGAGACGGAAGTGTATTTGCAGGAGTCATCTCGGTGACGTCCCTTCGCGGGCAGTTGCTTTAACATGACAGTTTAATAACTGTTGCTCCAACTATGAGCTTCTTAACGACATAACGAATAATTTGCATTCAGATCGGAGAGTTTCTATCATGTTAGCGTGAACGGAAGCTGTGCTCGACCCAGTCACACATGCTCAGTTAGTCTTCGACGCACTAAACTGTCATCATGTCGTTTCTAGTGGACTCAGTCATTATGTTCACCTCACAGGTAATGCTGAGCTGGAAGAGTCGACTGGTTGTAACTCGTGTTTAACTTCGTACACACGAACATGCAGCGACAGGTCTAAGCTTTGACTCTCAAGTATATCCTCTCAGTATCACACCGAAAAGACCTTTTAAAGACTGTTAGCTTGGTGCTAGTTTACAGACGTTACAGCCCTTGCTAAATATCGAAGTCGAGTCGACTGTTAGGAATTACAAGTTACAGAATTACAAGCGCCTCCACTAAAATTTAAGCTTTGAGAGTACATTTTGAGAATGTTTACATCTCTTGAGTACTTTCATGTGTATTTGCTCTATATGGTGATTTTAACAAAAGAACATTCAGGCAGTTTCCCAGTGAATTGCGAGAATAGACATGCAGTAGGTTTGCTGTGCAGGAGAACTTGTGGATAATGTTGTTTCACAAACTAGAAATAGGTTTAGCTGAGTTTCGCCAGTTTCACACTTGTGAATGTTGGATTTCCTCGTTGCAGAATGAATGTTTGTTTTGTAAGGTGGGTGGAAACTCATGAGCGGTGTTGTGCCAAAAACTGATTTCTAATGTTTCCATGTGTTTTTTTTTTTGTGTAATGTCTTTACTTATATTTATAAATTAACTTCAGTGAACAGGATTTGCAAAGAGGTTATATATAAAATTTAACCCTTTCATGCATGAATTATGACAACCTCAATCAGGATTTTCTTTTCTTATGTATTTTTATTCATCTTTAGACATGAAAAAAAGATTTTTGAATTTCATTTTTTTAAACATGTACTTTTAAAAGAGTTTTTTACATGTCCTCTTAGGTGGACAACTGATGTGTATGGAGTGACACATTAGTGTCCAATGTAATGGTTTATGTGCAAGTATACCATCAACACTGACACAGATACAAGAAAACAGCCTTTGAATAGCTGTCCACTGTAGTGACCACTATGCGTGAAAGGGTTAAAAATTACCAGTTTTTCAAGTATCTTCATAACTCTTTGTTATTGTACTTACATTGTAACCAATCCGGTCCTTTTTGGAAACTTGAAATATGTTTACAGAATTATTGTTATATTTGTTGCAATTTCTGATGTCCTCTTGGTCAGATTACTCTTTTTAAAAAGTGTGTGTGTGTGTTTTTAACTTGATAAATAAAGGATTTATAAAGGTCACTGCCAAAAACTGATTGTGGCTTCTACCTTGTCACAGGAATGTTGTTTGTGGCTCAAGATGACTTGGCAAATACCGAAAAACAGTTTTTGGCAGACGATCATTTTTTGGCACAACACCTGATTGCAAATATGTGCTAAGCGTTTTTGGTGCGGGGCTGCAAATTGGAAAATAGAACTGGAACTGCCATTGATCCCACTGATCCCACAGCTTACTGGACATTTTCATAGCCGGTAAGCTGTGATAATGTGAGAATTAGCCAGTGAACAGGCACCTATACCAGAAACCTGAATCTGAAGACAGGCTTTCTTAGTTAACTTAAGCACATATTTATTCGAACAAATCCATCGAACTATCTCTAGCTCTGATTAACTGAAATTTGATGGTATGCACTTCTTTTTCCTTCACATCCCTCCCACTTTATTCCACACAGGTTCTGTTCTTTGGATTTGGCTGGTTGTTCTTTATGCGACAGCTGTTCAAAGACTATGAGGTACAGTGTTTTTATTTACAAATTATCACCAGGATGGATAATAATAAATCTAATAAGAAAAATGAAGGCGTTTAGGTTGTGTTGTAATTAATTAAATGTGTTTTTGTTTGTTTGCAGGTGCGGCACTATGTTGTCCAGGTGGTTTTCTCTGTCACCTTTGCTTTTTCATGCACCATGTTTGAGCTCATTATCTTCGAGATTCTGGGTGCCTTAAGCAGCAGGTTGGTGTATTTTCTGTGAGATTTAAGTGTGTTTTGTTGCTTACAGCCAATGAAAGACATCAGCCTTTGTGTTTGCAACAGTTCCAGGTATTTCCACTGGAAGCTGAATCTCTATGTGATTCTGCTGGTTCTAATCTTTGTGGTGCCTTTCTACATTGGTTATTTTGTCGTCAGCAACATCCGCCTATGTAAGTTCGCCACTTTTGCCCACTAAAAATCAGATTTTATCACTTAAAGTTAAAGTTTTCTAAACTTTAACTTTTGACGTCTCTCTGAGCAGTCCAGAGACAGCGGCTTCTTTTTGCCTGTATGGTGTGGTTTACCTTCATGTATTTCTTCTGGAAGTTGGGAGATCCATTCCCCATCTTGAGCCCAAAACATGGTGAGTGCACATAGCTCACTTTATTTTCCACCAGTCACTTTTATGTTCTCACACTGCATAGAATATTTCAAACATTATAATTTTTTTTTTTTTTTTAAATATGGAGGTCCCATCTCTAATATTGGACCTTGGAAAGAGTGTTGAAGGGCAAGTGAAGAGTTGTGATGCTTCAGTCTGATGCTTTGTGGGGTTTTTTTGTGTTAGGGATTTTATCCATTGAGCAGCTAATCAGTCGTGTGGGTGTGATTGGAGTCACTCTCATGGCTCTGCTGTCTGGGTTTGGTGCCGTCAACTGTCCCTACACCTACATGTCCTACTTCCTCAGGTAAGCTCCATTGTGGGTTTCCTCTGACATCACGTTCAGCTATGCTATGTGAAACAGAAAGTATATTCTTAGCAGGGCTTAAAATTAGGTAAATACAACCTCTGATAAACAACAGCATGTGATACATTACACCGTGTCATGATTTATTTAACAAAGATGGAGCCTGAATCCAGAAGCAGCGTGTGAAAAACCAAGCCCACCCTTACTGCTTCCATAGGAATTAAGAGGGAAAGTGACAGCCAGGTGCTGATAATCAAATGCATTTGATTAAGGGATCATCAGCAGATCAGTTTGCTGGTCTGGAGCATTCAGGTGTGTATTAAAACAATGCCAAGGAGGAAAGACACCTGCAGTGATCTTACAGAAACAACTGTCACTGCCTGTCAATCTGGGAAGGGTTATATATCTGTCATTTACAGCAAGATTATTCATAAATGGAAAACATTCAAGAAAGCTGCCAATCGTTCTAGGAGTGAACATCCCAACAACGTCACCTCAGGGTCAGAACGTGGCAGCATGAGTTACGTTTGTATCTGAAGAAACCACAAGACATCTTCGGAGTGGAGATGTTTGGTCATATTGAACAGTGTCATGTCTAGCAGAAACTAAACGGAGCATATTAGCACAAACGCCTCATACTAATTGTCAGCATGGGAGACCCACTCCCAATCTATCGGTCTCACAAATGTGTGGGACTGATAAACTGGGAAACAGTTAACTGAAGTTATTGCTGTTAAAGTGGTTCCACAAGCTGTTGCATCATGGAGTATACTTGGTTTTTCACACTGCTTCTATGTTTTTGTCTTAGTTTTTGTGAAATAGTGACAGAGTGTAACATGTCACATCATAGTTTGTACTTAAATTATTTTAGAGCCTGCTAGCCAGATGACTTTATTATTATAATATAGTGATAATTGAAAGAGGCTGTACATTGTTTTTACTATGACTATAATCATGCATTATGTTAATCTGAGTCTCACTGATTATCATACTCAGTTGTATCTTTTTTTCATGGCAGAACTCAAACAAAAGATGACACTGCCTTTATGCTTTGTGCTTTTGTTTTGTTCGTAGAAATGTAACAGACAGTGACATCCTTGCTCTGGAGAGACGGCTGCTTCAAACTATGGACATGATTGTCAGCAAAAAGAAACGGTAAGAAAAGACTTTTTGTTTTTTCTTCAACTCCAAAAACATATTTGTGTCGCACTTCATCAATTTTTAAAAAAAAACTATTTTTAAAGAATTGCTATGACCCGGAGGCAGATGTACCAACGTGGGGAAGACCAGAACAAACAGACAGGATTCTGGGGCATGATCAAGAGTGTCACTTCTACACAAACGGGCAGTGAAAGTATCCTTTATGCTTATAATGAATAAAGCCTGTCACACGGGGTTGCCACAGCAGTTTTACATGGTGCAACGTGACGGGATTATTTAAAGCCTAATTTCTGTGATTTTCAGCTGTTACTGAATATCTCCATTTTAAGTAGGCTTAAATATTTGTAGTCATCCTTGACTTCTTTCTCCAGACCTCTCTCTGGTCCAGCAGGAGGTTGATGCTCTTGAGGAGTTGAGTCGGCAGCTTTTTCTTGAGACTGTAGACCTCCAAGCCACAAAGGTAAAACATGTGCCTGCGTGATCACACACACTTTGCTGTGGAATTTGGAGACCATCTCTAATTTATTGTATAGATTTTTTAAATTTCTCATCAATAACAAGTTGAACATCCCATTTCAGTTGTGATTTCTGTTCTTTTGATTAGAACCCAACCGATTTATCAGTGGGCCACTAGTATGATCTGATACTAGCTATTTGCCGATCTATCTGTGTTGGCACTTGCAACAGCTGATTAAATGACTATTAAAGTGAAGAAAAGACAGGAGAAACACCCTTCAATCTTGCTATAAGTGTTGATGCTGCATAGTTTGCCCACCAGAGGGAACTCTCCAACCACCCTGTTGGGAACATGCATATTAGGAATGCCACTAATAGATCAATCAACTGATCTGAGCAGAGTTGGGCAGAGCTTGAGCAAGTAAATTAATAACTACACATAACAAATGGAATCAGTGTGTCTGAATGGAGGGAAAAAATCTGCCAATATATTGGAATATCTGACTTTTTACATCAGCAAATATCTGTCTGAAAAATCAGCTGGGCCCTTGATGAAACCAGCTCCCTTTTCACTCTTGCTTATTCTTCAGTAAGTACCGAGTAAAGAATTCAGGTCATGTTATGACTTAATAGCTGTTCAGCTTTCATCATCATCACTCTGTTAAGCTTAGTTATTGATCTGTAACATATCAGGGTTCGTGTAACATATGCACTAGCATGAGTCCCCTAGTGTGATGTGAACCATTTACATTGCTTGTCGACCATATAGAGGATTACACCACTACTCCTTGTAAAATGCTGATTCTAAAATGTTAATAACATGGCAAGTGTGGTTGTTATTTTTGTGATTTAAGCAGGTACGGTTTAGTCTGAAGCACAAAGTGACATGCATGCCTGTGTTTTCCATAGAAACCATTGTTTAATTGGATGTTTTGATTAAATCCAAGAGGACTCTGACACCAAAACTGGCCCGTCCTGCCTTTATAGACACATTTATTTATACACACCTCGCCCTTTTCTTGTATATATGGTAAATGATTTGCACATTTTTTAACACCACCTTTCTTTATCTGCAGGAGCGAATTGAGTACTCAAAGACATTCCAGGGAAAATACTTTAACTTCCTTGGCTACTTCTTTTCCATCTACTGTGTGTGGAAAATCTTCATGGTGAGAATATTCACATAATGTACTCTGGCTTTGTTTTTTTCCCATTCATAATCACATACATAGTTTTGGTTACATAATAACGTGTCACTGTGTATCTTTATTGCACTAGATGTAATAAAATGTTATTCTTCTTGTAATCATAGGCCACTATAAACATAGTGTTTGATAGAGTGGGAAAGACGGATCCAGTGACGAGGGGCATTGAAATTACGGTGAACTACCTGGGCATTCAGTTTGATGTGAGACACACACCCATGCACACACAAACACAAAGCTGTGTTTCGATTAGTTCATAAGACTCGACCCAAACATAAACAATACTTGTCTAACCTTAATGTTTAAAAGTGAAATCTTTTTAACTGAAATTTCATGTTATGGGGCCTTTTTTGTTCTCCAGACACGTCTCCATTATTTAGCTGTGTAAATATGTCCCCATAACATGAGTAATACACAAGACCTGCAGCAATGTCATGTGTCATGCAGACTTCTTGTAAAGTTGTTTCTGCAAGAACTCTGGTCATGCTCATTTTTTTTTTTCTGAGTTCTCACAGTTTACAGTTAAAGATCCTTGGAATCACTTTTGAATTTAAATGAATAAATGACTACAAAATAAAATCTTTTATTTCTCCGTGCCTACACTATTTTTCACGCCACTGTTTTTCTTATTGATTTTTTGTCTTTCTCACTTTTTTAGGTCAAGTTTTGGTCCCAACACATTTCTTTCATCTTGGTGGGAATAATCATCGTCACATCGATACGTGGCTTACTCATCACCCTCACCAAGGTAAAACTGTCACTTCATTAGGTCTTTTTAGGCAGTTTATCTTGATCCTCATGATCAGTTTAATGAAACATTTTCTGCTGCTTATTTTTAGTTTTTCTACGCAATATCAAGCAGCAAGTCTTCCAATGTCATTGTGCTCGTCCTCGCTCAGATCATGGTGAGTGTGTCTTGCTTACGCCTGTGTTTTTAAGAAAACCCGCAGTCTACAAATGACCGTGAATCTGAATCTTTATTGTCATTGTAGAAATGAAACTGTAATTCTCTCAGTGCAAAAAAAAACCCACACAGTCCTTCAATAAAATTTAAAAATTAAGTTAAAAATATAAAGAAAAATATGTCTATAAACATCAAACACAATTGTTTCCTTATTGCACTAGCCTCCACTTGCCGGTGTTGATTTAAATACCAGCAATAACCTGCGGTTGTAAACATGAGACTGAGTTGTAAGATTGTAAACACTGCATAACAAGTAATACTGAATCAAATTGTCTGTAACTGTAATTTGGCAATCAGAAGTTTCTGTGCGTCTCAATCCAATAGGGGATGTATTTCGTGTCATCTGTGCTGCTGATGCGTATGAGCATGCCATTGGAGTATCGCTCCATTGTGACAGAGGTTCTGGGAGAGCTGCAGTTCAACTTCTATCACCGCTGGTTTGATGTCATCTTCCTGGTCAGCGCTTTGTCCAGCATCCTCTTCCTTTATCTGGCCCACAAACAGGCACCAGAAAAACACATGGCACTCTGATCTCCTGAAGTACATCGCCTCTCTTTGGACTCGTGATGCATGGGCTAAAGTTTGGAATTTAGAGATATCCAAAAATTACATTTTTTTTATATGTATATGTTGGACATATTTACCTGGACTGCCTTTTCCTGAATCAGGAATGGTGGATTTTTGGGAATAAGTTTTGGGGCACACAGAGAACAACTTTGAACTTGGACTCTCTTGAAATTAAAATATTTACAGAACATTATTATTAGGTTTTTTGATTTTGTATCTGCAATTACAAAAACTGATCATTTGTTTGCTACATTCTTTTCTTTCTTCACTGTCATGACTGGAGCTGACCCGGGGTCTGTTCACCATATGTCAGTGAATGTTTCAGCTGGATGAAATTGTAAATGGTTTGGTTTAAGGCCACATTTTTCACCATCTTGAATTATTTGCCATATTAGCATACTAAGACCACACCTACTCCACTATAGGTTGATTTATTGTAAATTACCATCCATCAATTATCCCATTTCAGGGTCGCTGCGGGCCTGGAGCCTATGCCAGCTGTCTTAGGTGAGAGTACATGCTGGACAGGTGACCAATCTATCAGAGGGCTAACGCAAAGTGACAAACAGCCATTCACACTCCCATTCACACCCAAGTTAGAACTGTCAGTTAGCTGTCAGTACCTGGAGAAACCCACACAAACAGGGAAATCATGCACACTCCACTCAGAAAGGCCTCAGCGACCTGGTGGATTTGACCTCCTTGCTGTAAGGGAAAAATGCTTACCGTTGCACCACCATGCTTTTGGTTAATTATAAATGACATAAAGATTAAATTTCAAACTGCAGATCACCGCACAACCCTGGCTGCATGGTACACTGATAATACCAGGAGCATTGAAAGTGGGGAGAATGGTGCGTGATTGTCACGATCCTTGAGTGTACTCGAAGTCGTTGCTGTTAGGGAGATACCACTTTAGTTGGGAGGGAATAATTAATAAATATAATGTATTACTACCAAATATTTGCAAACAAAGGTGTGATTTCTTGTCCTTGCCCTTAATAATTATGAAGAAAATATTTTTATATATGCAACAACAAGAATATCCAGCAAGTTTAGTTTACCTTTCAAAAATAAAAATCACCGATAGAAAGTGCCAGTGTTTCAAAGAAAGAGAAGGCCACCTGCTTTATACGAAAATCAGCTGATAAATATTTTGGTGGACAGGCTGACTTTTCCAGCTGGGTTCAAGTCAGACCCAGCTGATCTTCTCTCGGTTGTATATATATATTTTATTAATTTACCCTTTTCACATTTGCTTTGAAAGTAGGTTAGCAGAAATATTCCTCATACCCATTTGAATTTTTGTATTTTCCTTTTTTTGTTTGAGGTCCTTGGTGTGCAGCTTACCTGATCAGAATATTAGGAAATATTTGAAAGGATCATTAACCACACAGTGGACACACACACATATATTTGACACTTAAATATCTTTACCTTTATACTGCCCTTTAACTTGGGTTTGTTTTTTCCTCATATTTTAATATGAAAGCAAATTTAAAGGATTTCACTTCAGCAGTAGAATAATTTTTTTATGACATATAATTTTAGATCCCTCACTTGTTGTTTTTGCTGCTTTTATGGTCATCTACCAGAACCTCTTGCTCCACTGGGGTCAGACTTTGTGGTCTCCCACTCCTCTAATCACAGAGTGTGCACAAATCATTTTCTTTTATCAGTATACATCCACTGTTAATTACCATGCGAGGCCACAATCTTCTGACATGAAACAAGCTGATTCTGTCCTTGGATTTTTTTATTTTTTTATTTTTAAAGAAAAGATCAAAATGTCACTTGTGATCCACATTCTGAAGTGGATGTAAGTTTTGACAAATATGCCGTTTTAGCTGCCAACAAAAAGATATTCATGAAGTTTGTCTTATTTCAGATGACACGTTAGTTTATTTGTGTTTCGAAAACTTTTCATTTATTGATAAATGAGACAGCAAATGAAATTTAACATATTTCGAACATTTAATAAAAGCAGGAGGAAAAAAAGAATACATTAAAGGTCGCAGTGTTTACTGACAGTATTAATATTGTGTTCATTCTTGGTGCTGTGCTAGTCATAGTAGGAAGGATATTACTCATCTCGGCACACACTCATCGAAACGCAGCTCAAAGGATCGTTGGGCAAACGTTCCTGAAATTTCTCGATATTCACAAAGATGTTTTTGTACTCAGCCATGTCATACAGTTGAAGCAGCTACTCTGTGGTGAATCAGATTTTGACAGTGAATTTGAAGTCTTCACTGTCTGTTCTATTGTTTCTGTCAGCTTAAAAAAAATCTTTTGATATTAAGTCTTTGTGAGAAGCCAAGCTGACTGGTTAAAATAAACAGAAGAAAAAGAAACAGATCAACATCAAATTAGGCCAAATCAGGAGAGGGGTCCTTCAGGTCGCTTCTCAGAATCTCTCATCAATGCTGTCTTCAGACGAAGATGATGACACAGATGAGTTCTAAATAAGAGAAAACACAGACAATATTAAGGCCAATGAGCATTGTTCCTGTATGTTTTTAGTTCAGGGATGATTGAGAAAAGGTGATGAAAGTTATTTTATCAAGCAAATGAAAATACTATAACTAAGGTCAAAATTCTACGGTTATAGTACGAGCAGATTTAATGTGTTAGCATGCAAACAGCAGCCGCAAAGTACAGCTGACGATGATGGGAATGACATTTTTTAAAGGCATTTGGTCATCAACAGTGTCAGACAAATGTTACAGTTCATTCCTTGTCTTGTCTTCCTTACAGCAGATGGCTGCCATTCCCTGAGCCTGGTTCTGCTAGAAGTTTCTTCCTTCAATTCAATTTATTTATTTATAAAGCGCCAAATCACAACAACAGTTGCCTCAGGGCGCTTTATATTGTAATGTAGACCCTACAATAATACATACGAGAAAAACCCAACAATCATATGACCCCCTATGAGCAAGCACTCTGGCGACAGTGGGAAGGAAAAACTCCCTGTTAACAGGAAGAAACCTCCAGCAGAACCAGGCTCAGGAAGGGGCGGCCATCTGCAGCGACCGGTTGGGGTGAGGGAAAAAGGAAGTTTTTTCCTTCCCACCTTTGCCAAATGCTTGCCCGTAGGGGTTTGTTTGATTGTTGGGCTTTTCTCTCTATTATTGTAGGGTCTTTACCTTACAGTGCCTCGAGGAGGCTGTTGTTTAATGCTGTATAAATAAAACTGAATTGAATTCT
>VUQG01029182.1:0-45396 GCA_015106755.1 Etia nguti | reverse complement strand
CTTTTTGTAGCCTATGCCTGCTTTAAATTTCTCAATAACTTTATCCCTGACCTGTCTGGTGTGTTCTTTGGACTTCATGGTGTTGTTGCTCCCAATATTCTCTTAGACAACCTCTGAGGCCGTCACAGAGTAGCTGTATTTGTACTGACATTAGATTACACACAGGTGCACTCTATTTAGTCTATTTAGTCTATTTAGCACTCATCAGGCAATGTCTATGGGCAACTGACTGCACTCAGACCAAAGGGGGCTGAATAATTACGCACACCCCACTTTGCAGTTATTTATTTGTAAAAAAATGTTTGGAATTGTGTATGATTTTCGTTCCACTTCTCACGTGTACACCACTTTGTATTGGTCTTTCACGTGGAATTCCAATAAAATTGATTCATGTTTGTGGCTGTAATGTGACAAAATGTGGAAAAGTTCAAGGGGGCCAAATACTTTTGCAAGCCACTGTACATGTCAGCAAAGGAAACTGCATACACTATTTTATTTTAGTATTTAAAAAACAGATAAACTTCATGTAATATACTTTTGAAAGCTGTGATATAATATGGCATTAAAAAGCATATTCAAATTCATACAGTTCAGGAATTCTAATACAGAAAAGTCTAGGGGTAATATTTTTCTCTTTCAGAGGGAGAATCTTAAAGAAAGAGACACACAGTTTTATTCTAAGATAAAGCTCATGAATGACAGCAGCGTTGTGATTTGTAGTGATCATTCCCTCTAAGAGGATAAATAGCTCATATGGCTCAACAAAACATAACATAACATAACCATGGGATGTCTTCACTGTAGTATTCAGGGGTCCGGGTTTGTTTTCTTTGTTTGCGTGTTTTCTCACACATTATTATATCCTTGTCTGGTGTTGGTGTGTAGGACATTTTGAACAACAGATCTGTTGCCAAAGTCACATTTCCGCATTGGTTTATGTTAAAGGAACTATTTTGCATAGTTTTACATAGATAACTGTCGCTTTGCAAACCATTTGCTTAGAACAAAAATAGAAACTGAAAAATAAACGAGTGCTATGTTGAACTACTACTGCTAGTATTTTACAGTGTTACAGTACTTTAATACTTAATGTGTTAATGTAAAACTTTTGTATTAGCTCAACATTTGATTTCCTTTGGTCACACAGGTCTGGGAAATTTAGATGATGGTGGCACAGATATTAATAGAAAACAATTAAAAACGGACTGTAGCAAAACTATAGAATTTAATAGAAAGAAAAGGGAAAAATTCAGATTTCTCCAATTACATTGTACGATAGTTTTTAATGATTTTATAGCATTAATTTATATTATAAATTCAGTCCTGAGGTATCAAAATGAAAAATAAGACCTTTAGAACAATACAAGAGTTAAAAGACTGATACATTTTCTTGTTTTTCTTTTCAGTATTACACCCTTGCGTAACAACATTTGATCTTATATCTAACCTCCTCACCTAACGCACTCCGCAGAGCCTGAACTGAACAGGTGCCTTCCGTTGAGCTTTTTTGGGCCGTGAAAGCACCACCCATTCTGTTTGTGTGGGCGGGGCTTCTAGTTTCCTACTGGAAAAATCTCTGACTGAGTGAAGAGAAGTTAGAGCAGCAGGCATATTGGTGGTGTAGAGAAGTTCTCACCTGTTGTTAAAAGCGTTTAATTAAAAAAAAATAAAAAAGAATACACTTTTGTTTTTGCCTCTTGAGATTCTCGGAGTGCGTGCCTTCAGGATGACGGACGCTCTTTTGCCAAATGGCATCAACGACGGCGGCGGAGACAAAAATTATTTCAAAAAGGTGAGTTTTTGACTCTCGTCCTTCCACTTTGAGAACAAAAGCAGGACACGTATCCCTACAGTAATGGATCCAGCGTATACTGTCAAGTTTAACCTGGGAAAATAGTGACTTAAAGTTAGGCTTGTTGTTGACGTGCTACTGTTTTAACTTATTAAACTGAACGTTTAATAAGGCCTGTGCTAATGTTAAAGACAATTAACGGTTCCCAATGACCCCCCCCCTTTTTTTATATCCAACTTATTGTTTCCGCTTCCCACTTAAAGAGTAATTAGTTGCTATTATATTTTTCTTCCCATTTCATTTCTTTACAGAGAAACTAACTAATCAGTGTAAATTATTCTGTAGTGTATTAGATGTAATAAAAATCGATAAGTTAATGCTTGATTGCAGTCTTTCTAGAACAAAAAGCTGCTCCTTATCTGTCACCAACAGCCGCAGCAGAAACCACAGCACTGTCCGCTTCAGGTGTCCGTGGATGGACGTGGGTGTGTGCGTGTGTTACACCCAGAATAGCTGTATTTCGTGCACTTGTTGATACTGAGAGCCTGAAAGGGCAGCGGCCAAATATCCCACAGTCAACATCATCAACTCCCTGTTTGTTGTCAGGGAGGTGTGAGGATGATTGATAGTTAAAAAAATTTGTTGACATTCCTGGTGGACTCTGGTCAGTTTAGCCTTCCTGCCGAGGCATCAGACAGATGATTTTTTTAATTACTTTGTTTATAAAAAAAAGAAAAAGAAGAAGATCATTGTGTTTAAGAGAAATTGATAGCCAAGTAAAGCGCAAACCTTTGGTCTTTTTAATGATTGTATCTCACAGTTCCTGGGAGGTAATCTGAATAACGTCATTAGCAGAGTGATGTAAAATATACATATTTAGATGGGACTTGGATAAAACAAGTACCCCTACATCAGTATTAGTGTAACTGAGACAGTTTCGTGCTGTAAATAAGCCTGTGAATTGTCGTTGCACAATAACTGACAAACCCTGCATGAGGATCAATAGAGAAACCTCTCCAACTGGTTTCACCTTTTCAAGTACCTGGGATTGTAGCATTTTCCAGAGCGCCAAGTCTGTCCAGTTTGAGGTCATGAGAAAGGCAGCTGGCAGTGAGAGAGTGATTATCTAATGTGTTTTTACCAGGTTGCCTGACTGCCATGCTGTGGTCTGTGTCTCATTCCTCTACATTTACACTGGTATCCACAACTGAAATGTGTTTTTATAGAAAAAGCTTGTTTAGATGGACATCTGAACGCAGCCTTTGTTTCTTTCAATCCTACCAAATCCCCTTCTGAACGCTGTCTGGATTTAGGCTCTGTGTTGCACTTCCTCTGTCTATAAAAAGGTCAGTGGGAGCCGGAGTCTGGCACTGCCACAAGACATGATGGGAGACTATAGAGCCTCCAAAATATTATTATTATTATTATAAGACATTTCAGAAATTACAAGCACCTACTTTTTTCATTTTCAGTCCTTTATTTTAGTTCTGTGTATTTCTGTATTGAACATTTATGTGTTTTACTTTCATGGCCTTGGCATAAAAATGCTTGCACATTTGCTAAAACCACACAGTAATGAGTTCTGTGCCCTCATTTTGTCATGCTGAAGAGATTTGCAATTTGGAAACTTTTGGTCAAATTTTAGCTAAGTGAAGTCGAGTCGATCTTTGCCTCCATTTTTGAGCTCCTCTCTTGCTCTTGGGTGAAAATGAGTGTAATGATTTACAAGGCCTCACCGGGTCCAGCGGATGCTCCAGGGAGCTGTTGTGGTTCGGGGCTTCCGTCCTAGCCATCCACCGTTTCACCTCCAGCTGGCTGGGGTCCGACTGTTCGGGCTGCAGAATGGAAAGATGGCAGAACAAAAAGCTGAATAGGCATGTTTCTTCTCCTTATCCTTCTTGGCCAGTGAGAGGATTGACGTAACATCTGGCCTGAGGGTGTCCTTCAGCCAGACCACAGACACAAATTGACAACATGTGTCCTGGTTCACAAACCAGACAAGCTCAGCTGACTTGGAGGCACTCTTAGATTTCCTCAGCAGAGTTTTGTATTGGAAAACAACAAATGAGATGAAGCCATAAACAAATATTTACTCATACAGTAGTTCCCCTGAAATAAATGCATGTCTTTGGATTGAAACAAGAACACACTGTTTGGGGGGAGTATGCAGACTTGGAATGGATTCAGAGTGAAGAGTCATTTAGGAAAAATACAAGTTTTCACCTTGTCATTATTCATGTCATCATTAAATGATACTGAGCAGGAGTTGTGAGTCTGTTGCTACCAGAACTGGGTCATGGCTGAAGCCTCTCCCTGGCTCGCTGCCAGTCCTAATCAGCACTTGTGTAAACCAACTATCCCATGAATTATTGCTCCACATGTTCTTTATGAAGAATCAGTTATATAATACCAGATTGATTTGCCGTTTGATGGATATGGTAATGGACTGCACCGCCTTCGTGTTTTGCTCTAATGAAGTGTTTTGAACACTTGTAGAGAAAGACTGTTCTGTTCAAGTATGCCAGTGGGTAGGAGGGGCTCAGTTCAGTGTGCGGATCAGTGGGTTAGTAAGGGCAGCAGCAGCATAAGCGTTCCATGTGTCACTTAATAGGATGTCAAAAGGTTTTGTAGCATAGTAACAAAGTATACGTAGGAAAATGTCCTGCTATGGTTACTATCATACTTGAGCCACTCCTTTGTCCTGGTACATACACCACGCTGGTGATGTCACGATTGACGTGACAGGACAAAACGTCTTCAGCCTGCCGTCATTCTACAGTTATCTGTTGTGTTTTGACACGCCCTTGATAGTTTCAATACTCCTCTATTGTGTAGTTAACAAGACTTTTATTTGTATAAATGGTTAATCATTACACCCTCAGGTGGTTCAAGTGTTTGAACAGGATGAACCAAGTAACTATGGCGGGCCGGTTTGAGAGTACATTATACTGTGACTAAAATATTATGCTAAATGTTACTATTGTTGAAGCCACTTGACCTGCAGTGTTGAAATTTGTACTCAAGACAAATACCTTTGCTTACTCATTTTACAGGAAGTCTCTGAGATCAGCATCGACTTGAGACTCAGTTATCTGTAAAATATCTGGCAGGTGTGACAGAGCAGCACGTAGATCCATAACCTCACTTTGAAAAACTGTAATAAATAAGAATATTTAAGTCGTTTTTGTGGCAGACATAACAAAGCATCTGATTCCCAGAGAGCCTTGCGAACTAATTAAAGTGTTAACAAAGTGTGGGCTCTGCTTTTGTTACAAAATATGCCTTTTGCTCAAAATCTTATGAGGGGAATTAAGTCAGTTTAGTTAGTGGGAAGGCAGTGAGCGATTGTAACATTATCAGTGAAGAGATGGTGACTGCATTCAAAGCATTCATAAGTATTTTTACAGACTCCTAAGTTTATAATAATATTTTGTCTTTGGTATTATGCTGTTGTTGCTATGGTGATCCTACACATCTCAGATGTAACTAATTAATTTTTTTATTTTGTTTGCCTGTTAAATTCAAAACCCTAATCAGAGGTAGAGGACACAGATCATCTTCAGCTGCTATGTAGATATGTTCATTTATATTGTACAGTGTAACAGTCATTTAAACATTACTCTGAAATTTGGGGTAAAATTTACTCGGACTGTTTTCTCCCCTGCTGAGCATGATTGTGGGAATCCTCCCTGTTATTGAAAAAAAAAAAATCAAATAATCTGAACTTGTGCCTTATTGTTGACACTTAAAATGGGACAGAGAAATTAAACATACTATGTCCATTTATTACTTATTACAAGAGAAACTGAAGCTCATTCTTTTGGTGACCTCAGAGTGAGTCAGATCATTTCAGCTTAGAGGTGTCCCATGCTGATCACTGTAATCTAACTGGTTTTACTGTGCTGACTGGTCTCTTCACATCACGCTGTGTTTTCACTAACCAAAATAAACCACAGACCACACCTCTGCTGTTCAGTGAGTCAGTGAGCATGAATTCCTGGAGCCAGTTTATCTGAGCTGCTGTGAATGACAACCTTTTAACTTATTTAGATCGATGCGTTTGTGATAAAGTCAAGGACACGTAGTACCGCTATAGTCCATGTGGGTCCATTGTGTGTAATCATGGAAAGTGAGATCAGGTACCTTAATTGAATACACCGTATTACATAATAAGGCGAAGCTCTTTCCACAACCAACTTTGAGTCATTTTTTTTCTTACATCAAAAACTAAAAATAATGTAACAGCCCTAAAATTTTAACAAGAACAAAAATGTTGAAACCTTAAGAGTGTCAAGTATTTTATCAAATTGAATAAGCAATAATATAATAGATCTTTTATAGTAAATTGAAGCTGAAGTTCTGAACATGCAGAATCTGCTGGGAAGGCACAAAATCTTTGGTATCAGAAGGTTTGTAGTTGTCCAAGTGCTCCAGAAGAGCAAAGAGAGACACCACTGTTGCCATCCAACAATGTTTCTCTCTAATATGTTAAACTGTTCTGTTGTTGCATTAAGTTTTTGCGTTTGTTACATTTTCAGAAGATGGGTTTTTGTTGGGGTTTTTTGTTGTTGTTTTTTCTTGCTGACTGATTTCTTCCTTCCTGTGTCTCAGGGTTGCAACCCGTTTGCACAGACTGGACGAAGCAAACTGCAGAAAACACGAGCCAGTCTTAACCAGCAGATCATCAAACAGATGAGGATGAGGGCTGGAGCTGAGAATCTGCTCAAGTAAGAACAAAGTGATAAATGCATGCAACATAATATATGGGTTTACTGTGTGGATGTGTGTGTGCTTGAAGTGGATGTATGTTTTTTTAAGTAATAGTTGATTAATTCTAAAGTGCACATATTTAAAGAGGAGAGCAAAGTCTATGATGGGTTTAAGAATCCAAGCACACATGTGGTTTTGCGTATGTTAGTTACATTAGTATAGCTAGCCTTTGTCACTGCATTGCAGGGGACTGTTGAGGATGATATGTCTGGCCTCACTTTTGTCCTTCTGTCATGAGCTGTTGTGAATTTATGGTGGTGAGAATTGAAATGACACAGGATAAATGGTAGTGAGAGGTAACAATCTCGCAGAGGAGCATTCCTTGTAATCTGAAAACAAAGAGCTTCAGTGAGATGTGATTTAGAAGGATCTACAGAACTCTTTACTTTATTCTTTATTTGTATCCATTTTATTATAGTGATTATAAGAAATCAAGAGAGCAAGATGTGAGAAATTAAGCCTAAAACTTTCCACAGCTGAGTTCACAACTCTGACACATGAATGATAAACTTTATAAAATGAGTGTTTATTGGAGGCTTTCTATGCTGGGGTCTAACGCCTTGTGTTTATGGACTTTGAGGATAATGCAAATTTGTCAGCCAGGATGTTGTTTAGTGGTATGAATGTCAGAAAGCACCTTGTGATGAAAGGTTGCGTTTTCTCTAGAAGAGTGAATCATTGTCTTTCATCACTGTGCTCGCCACTGTGGTGCCACATGATAAGAAATCTCTTTCGATTTGTCCGATAATACTGCTGTACATGGATACCACAGTTATTGCATGGTCTTTAGGTTTGTCTAAGCCTGCCGTCAGCCTCTGAAGTCTGCACATTCTTGCAGTACTTGACATATTCTGACCAGGCAAGGTCAGAGGAAAATGTGTGTGTCTGTATGTGTGTGTCTCCCTCTGCCAACCCACCTGCAGCCCAGAGAACGGCATGGATTTACTTCTGAGTTATAGGTATTCTCTCTGCTCTATTTTTTTAAAGATCTTAAATCATATGCAATCTAACTCTAGGTCTACCTCTCCTCTTCCACTCTGTGTGTGAAAGTGTGCATATCCAGGCAATCTTATCCCACTAGGACACCCATTATGTACTCTGCCTCCTTTCATTTCTTCTGCTTTGTTCTGCATTCCTCTCTTTCAGCAATAGTCAGTCTGGTCAGACTGGTTCTCTTCTCGTCTTGTCTCTCTTCTCTTCTCAAAATTAAAACAGCAGAGACCAAGACAAGATTAAAAAAAAATTCAAAATTTCCATCCCGCCTCTTATAGAATGAAGTAGCTGTAAACTAGCAGGATAAAGGTATATTAACCTGCTATACAGGTCACTTGGAACAAGGGGTTTAAGGTTATTTTTTATTTGAAAGTGTTTTTTTACATTTGCTTTATAGTTGCAGAGGGCAATCATAGCAGCCCTCATTGTACTAAAATGAAAATGTATATGTAAAATTGGTGGAGTCCCCCTTTAAAGCTTTTAGTTATAAAACTCCACCAGCTAGCTGCCCCTGAGGGAAAAATTACAGCACACTGCCAATCTGCAAAAAGTGTAAAAAAGCTTTTCCAAAGAAGTGGATAGAGACAACCACAGATGCTGGCATACAGTTGGATTCCCACACACTGCAGGATGATATTAGATATTTAAATGACATATTAATAGTGGCCTCTGGGCTAGAAGACATCTGTTCTGTCCAAACCATAGGATCTCTTCCTCCACTACCATGATCTGTTCCCCAGACCAAACTCCTCAGAAGCCCTTCAGCAGGCCAACAGGAAGTGATGTAGGCTGTGGTAGAGTATGAAGTGTGGAGTTAAAATCCAGCGTGTGGTGACCTTTGTATTTTACAATGCGACTGAACAAAATCCAGACTGCTGGATATTATTAGCGTCATGTAGTACAAAGGGAATCCACTGAACCTGACTGTGGTTAATTCTGGTGGGTGGTTATTTTGTACGTGCTCTTTTACCCTTAGGTTAAGCAGGGTTTTTTTTCCTACAACCCCTGCCTTGCAGCACTTCATTACATGTCACCTTTCATGTCTAAAAAACGCAATCCTCTGTAATTACAGGGTAGACGGAGATCAGGTGACAGATACAAATATTCTAAAGAGTCTCGAGACTGACAGGTTTTAGGTGGGGATGGGTTATGTGTGAGTGTCCCATTAATTATGACTGACAGGTAACTCGTTAGGATTCCCTGTAAAACGTGGATAAACTGTGTGTGTGTGTGTGTGTGTGTGTGTGTGTGTTATCTTGTGTCTCCATGATTGCACATTAATTGCAGGTTGTTTTCACATATTGACAACTTAACATAAATTCTGCATTACAAAAGGTTCCATCCACTCTGTGCATGCATGTTAGCACTAACAAACATGCAGAGGTATTGGTGCAGCATTATCTCTGCTATGCAGCAAATGCTCACACCTTGTCCGTTTGTTTGTTATAGACATCCTGCACGTACACACGTACACAAAGCTGTATGCAAAAGACCCGTGTAGTGCACTGATCCTTCTAACTTACAAAAAGGCAAACTACATTTTAAACATTTAAATGTGTGCAATTAATGATAGTTATTGCAGAAACAGATGGTCACATGGAAATTAGGGGTCTCCTTTCTAGGCGTATTTCATTCAGAATGATTAGGCTTTAAAAGCAGGGAAAGCAGAGACTAACATTTACACAAATGTGTCCTTGACCAGTTCCTAGGTGACCTCTGTGCAGTCCTCTTCCAGTAGTGACATGTACATAGTCTGAGACATCTGTCAAGCATGCGTGCCGAAGGGTAGAGCAAGTGTACAGTGGGCCGCAGTGACGCAGATCTGTGGTCCAGAATACCAGAAGAGACACGCTTGTTTTAATAATCAGCTGCGGTAAGGTTTGGCTGAGCCAGAATGGATAATAACAAGGCTGATCTGTTTTTTTTTTCTTTTTTCATTCTCTATTTTTTCCCCTTCGATCTTTCTCTCTCTACAATCACCTGTTTGCAGGGCTACATCCAATAGCAAGGTGAAAGAAATGGTTCACTTGGAGTTGAGCTACGTTAACTCAAACCTTCAGCTTCTGATGACCGAGTTGGAAGGTCTCAACAGCTCTGTGGAGGTTTACCAGAACAACCAGTAAGTACAAATGTTTCTCCTCTCTTTTCTACTTCTCCAGTTCAAAATTTAAAAACGGTAATAGAATGAAGGAATTGTGAACTTGTAGAAGAATAAAGGATAGAGGTATACGTGGCTCTTACGACCTCACATTTGCTACTCGTTTTGTGGCCTACATTGTTCACCACATAGACTTTTGTTGTGTAGGTTCCACAAGTATAAAATAGATGGTAGTTTTCTTGTCAGTAGCAATTCACCTGCTGGCAACAGATCATAATTGCTTACAATTTTCAGAATAATTGAAGGTTTAGTTTTACATTAAGTGCGTGTAAGGAGGCTGTCAAATAGATATCATGCTAAAATGTCCACACATCTCCAGCTCAGCACAAAGGATTTTGGTCCCAGTTTTCTTGTAATGAGGTGACCACTGATCCAAACTCACAAAGAAAAATTATGAATTAACCATTAAAATAGAGATGTAAGACAACAGACACACATTCACAGCCTACAAGAGACAGATGGCTCTGGCACGTTTTCAAACGAAAGCCTCTTGATGACAGAGGAGGAAAAGGTGGGGGTGGAAGTTTAAGAAAGAACCACGAAGACAAAGTGCAAGACAGTGGTGTTGTTGTTAAACTGGAATATCAGGTTTTGCAACACAATGCACAGAGCAACAAGGAAACACGGAGTTGAATTTGTATGCAAGCCAAGATGATCATCTGGGGAAAAAGCATTCTCTCACTCAGTGTGACCGTCAGGTGTGTGTTGTATGGGTTTGTGACAGTGAAAGATTCTAGTGTTTTCTTTCCAAATACACCTGCCAGATTTATAAGGTTTGGATAAAAGAAGTTGATGCATGTTATCATTCTCTCACTCACCTGTGAATGAAGCTTTGGTAAGACACAAAGGACTTGATGACTGATGAGGAAGTGGTGACAGAATTTAATTTGAAAATGCATCTGTTTGTGCTGCAAATAATACACTTCCTTGTTGCTACGAAGTAACCAAACAAGTTTAAGGCCAGTTGTGGGTAAAGAATATTAATTGGGTGACTAAAAGTAATCATGGGGTAGGTGTTATTCCAGAAAAAAATGACACAACTGTGGGGTTTTCCATTTTGAAAATATGAAGTGTAATACTTATTAAAAAACAAAAACACATAACTAATTTTGACTGATCCCCTCTCAGAGTTTGCTCCCTCAGAAGCTTTGGTGCCATTTTTTAAGCTCACTCCATTGTGACCACTTGTGTGTGGTGATCAGTGATGCATGCTCATTCTCAAAGAACAGTGTGGCTAGTAGGGTGGATCTTATGAGAATATTTGGGTGTCTTATTAGGGTCTCTCAAGACATTACCATCAGTGCTGGGAGGTAAATTCATGGTACACAATACTGTGTGTAAAAATTTTAAAAAAATTTAAAGAAATGCACACCCAGTAGAGGTAGAGCACTCTATGTTACATATGATTTGTTATTAGGGTTAGCTCTATCCAATCCGTGCCCAACAAAATACTGAGCAAATTAACAAGGTTGTTGGGGTGACAAGGTGTAAAGCTTATAATATCCAACTGTGTATTTCTTATTCTAAAAACAGTTGCAGCGATTTGTTGAGCTAAAGACCTAGTTAGAGCAGTGTTGTAATTTTTGACATAAATCTGCAGATGACCTTATAAAACCTAAAATGCCAACTCATGTTGGCTCCACAGTAAGCCCAGATTAGTTTGTTTGGTCTGCAGAGTCTCAGTGCTGTAAGCACCAGGAGGCTTCAACCTGGTTGTAATAAATTCGGTTTCCTGTCTGCAGGGTACCAGGCAGGGAGGAGAATGAACTTTGCTCTTAGAAATCTAGTGTATTGTGTGTTTTACACTGGTGTTGCTTGTGATAGTTTGTATCTTGCTTAAAATGCAAAAAAAAACCCTTCTCTTTGTGGACATCAAGAAAACCTCATGCGTCAGCCACTAAGATTATTAAGATCCTCCAAATTCGCCAGCTGCCTCTCAGTATCATTGTTAGTCCCAGTGTGATCAGTCTCATGGGATCAGATTCATTAGTGTTGGAACAAACAGCCTCTCTTCAGTCTCCTTATCAGACTATTAGAGAAGCACCTGCTCACGGCACACACAATAGGAAACCTCTGAAACTGTCATTGTGGGTCTGCTTAAAATAAAACCCATTTAGGTCCATAGTGTTCTCATTGTCAACAAAGGCCTCATACACAGGTGTATGGGAAGCCTAAACTGGAGAATATTAGATATGTTGAGAAAGTCTCCTCATGTCATTGCCTAGCAGGTGTCTCATAGGCATGACGCTGTACAGCCACAATGGAGAGTTAGCCTCCTCCTTTCAGCCTGAAATACAACCTCACTCTTAAGTGCAGAAACACAACACCTGTCTCCAACAGTCTATGCTTTTCCCACTAGTCTACCATCCTTTGTATAGTGTCTTTCTGTGGTTATTTCTCAGATTCAGCTCGTTTGTGGCATGAGGCAATGCACAAGACAAAGCGCAATACAGTCTGTGGCCTGATGGCAGTTCATGTAATATACATTTGTTTGTGCTGCTTTCTCTGAACTGCCCTATTGAGGAAAAAAAACCTGGCTCATCACTGATAGATTATGAAGTAAAAACAAAATGGACTCACTAACACTGTTGTACATCATGCTCATTATTTAAATGTATGAGTGTAATGATTCGTCAGTGTCACTCACAGTACCAAAGTGTTGCTGATTTGTCCAGTTCCTTTATGCAAAGTTCATGAACTTTCCTAGAACATTTCTGAATCAGCAGAACTAAAACGATGACTAATGAAAACAGTAAGATAATATGTCAGCACTGCAGACCAAATTATTCATTTTTGCTGCTTAAGAGAGAATAATTTGCTCTTGTCTATTGTCCAGAATACACAAAGATATCAGATGCTCAGCTCAGCTGTGACCTCTGACAACAGTTCCTTATACTTTAATAATTCACTAATAAATATCATCAAATTTAGGAACTTCAGATAAAGTTAGTTAATATTAATAACAATGTTTCATAAAGTTAACCACAAAGCACTCCTGAACCCATAAAATCACAAGTTTTTAGTTTTCAGAAATTATTTTAATAAATGTTTTCATCTGTCCTTCATTTAGTGGAAGATTAGTGTCCACTAACATCAGCCAGTTGCTAACGACTTATCCAAACTGAGTACACACTGACTTCTTAGCCTGTTTGACATGTTCTAGTTAAACAGGCTAAGAAGTCTTCTTAGTCTGTGTGTACTAAGAAGTAAGAACAGATTGCATCAGCCTGAAACCTTTTGCTTTAAAGGGTTTAAGAAGTGCTTGGCTCTGTGTAGCTAAACCCACAGCTTCCCTTGACTACTAGTTGTCTGGTGCGTGCGTGCGTGCGTGCGTGCGTGCGTGTGTGAGAGGAGGAGTGAGTCTCTGAGAGGCTTGTAACATTTTCCCTCCAGATTCCATGTGGAACAGATACTCTCAGCCCCCATGGAACCACCTCTGCCAAACCAGAGAAAAGTCCAGAGTGATCTCATCTACAAGGACTAATGGATTACACTGCAGCCTCTCTCTCTCTGCCAGTGTTACTGATGAATGAGGTTTTTCTCTGGCACGTCAGCATGCCAGAGGAATGCTGTCTTATCACTGAGTGTTGAACATCTCGTGTTAAGAACAGTTGCAAAAACAATACACAGTAGTTTACCTCTATTCCTTTTGATGTGAATTTACAGAAAATCAGGTATCTTATGAGGTCTGAGATCATTAATTAATCCTTTTAAACATAAGTAGTTTTGAGCCTGAAGTTTGTATCAGCTAATTCCAGAAGTGGGTGGGGTTTTTTTAAAACAATTTTTAATAACAGCTCATTATTTTGCTTTGAGGAAAAGAGAGAGTTTAGTTTTTTAATGATGCCTCTGTGATTAGCAGCAGGTTTCTGTCAGGTTATAGTCTCTCAGCTCTGATAACAAGCTGAACCTGCTTTCCATCTGTCACTAACAAGAACCCCCATAAAACCAGAAAATTTCCAAAACATTAAGGTTGTAGCTGAGATCAAAACAGTGTGTTTTATGAGTGTTTTATGGCAGCCTCTGTTTACTATTTGCCAGACTGCAATAATCGGAGGTTAAAACCTGCTAGTAGCTAGAAGAAAGACAGACTGAAGCAAAGCTGCAACTCCTGAGTGATTAATCAACAGAAAGGGACATGGGAGGCCTCATTCACCTTTAAATCCTAACAGATTTTGCACAACACCATCTGCCTAACCCTTATGTACAATACCTCCTATGAAACTAAACTTCACTAAGATTAAACTGAAATGCCAACTTTCTCAACAACAAAGCTGTCACTGATGGGACTAGTGTGACTTAATATTGACTAATCTAACTGTGTTGACATGGTAGACCCACTAAGGCTTGGTGTGCTTTCAAAGGGTGTTTCCTGGTTAATATGTTGACACAAACCATAGAGACGTCTTTTTAACCATCGATCTGTTGCACTGGTATATTTTCTATTTGTCCTTACTTGTACTGAATTTTTTTGTCTCTTTTTTATGAAAAGTCCTGCTGTCCTACTATCATGCGTTTGACTTGCTGTGAATTTATATCATATATATTACACAGATCACCTACATATTGTCTTTCTGTTTTGCCTCCAGAGATTCTGCCAACATTCCCCTCATTGCTCTGGGCCTGAAAGAGACAAAAGAAGTTGACTTCTCTACTCCATTCAAGGTACAGAAGAAACATCAAAAGTTTCGACTTGTTGTGCTGTATTTCAGAAATGCATACTTGGGTACATGCAAAATACCACTTCTGATCATCAGTTAAACAAAATTGAATTATAATTTCTGTCAAAACAGGAATATAGGTACGGAGCTACAAATAAAAAAACTGTGTATTTTCAGTTTGCATATATATCCTTGAAACTAAGTATCCTTGAATTACATATTTCAGTCATATTGTCTGCCATGTGTATGGCTGCAGCCGTGTTACGTTACTATGTCATTTAACTGAATGTTCATTTAGGACCAGGACATCACCTGATCAGGAAAAAGCTAAAAGTGGGTCACTAGTTATTGAGACAAGTTGAACTGTCGTAAGCAGGGTAAGCCCGCTTGTAAATGTCATAATGGCACGTTTATGGTGTGTCGCATCCTGTTTCGGATTGTTGACGGGCATGTGAGACGTTTTCTGACAAAGATCTCTGAGCACGTTAATTCTGCTCTACTTCTTGACTGAAATCATGCCTTAGTTTTAATGACCTGGGGCCTTGTTCAAAAAGCTTCCAGGTACAAGGAGTTGTTCTCATGATTAAATTCTAAGAAACCTTTTAAAGGACTTCTCCTGACAGTAAAGGGTGTATTCCGGTAAAGATAAAGGTTATTCATTCATATAAAAATTTTTTTGTTAATCATCTAAAATAGCATTAAAAATTGTGCTGGATCTTAATACACATGATCTTAATAGATCGTTTTTTTTTTCCGTTTAATCACAGTTAGTCCCATTATCACTAATAAAATATTTCATTTATTTATTTATTATTTTATTGCCCAAATACACCTTTTAAAATAATGCCTCATATCGATAAATGGGGCCAACCATATCTCTTCACCACTAATTTTTTGGACTTGGGGGGGGGATTCACAATATGCCTATAAAGTGATCCAGCATCTCCTATATGTGGCTGCCTCAGAGAGAAAAGCAATTCTTTGTACTATTTAGTGATGGCACGAGAAATCTGAATAGTCATGAGAAAAGCCACTGTGTAACCACCAGATTGTATACTTAAGCTCTTAAATGCTAAAAAGAACTGTTGTATTTACATGTTGATTTCTTTTGTCTTTCTGTATTTTATAGGACTTTATCTTGGAGCACTATAGTGAAGACGGGAAGAGTTTTGAAGATGAGATTGCTGACTTCATGGACCTGCGACAGGTGTGTTTAATACCCAGTATTCATAAAATGTCTGTCACGCAGAAAACCATGAAATCCTTTGACTTGAACTTTTACGGGCTGGGTCAACTACAAAAACATATTCCTGTGCAGTTAGCTGTGCACTTAACTTCATTTTAATTTACAGGGGGAGTGAGAGATTATTCTTGACATTTCTGCCACCTACCAAATACAGTGGAGATGATGATGATCGAGTAGCACAGAAAAAAAAGATGATCTTTTGTGTTCATGCTCCACTTGTGAACATATGCTTTTGTCTTACATATCCTAGGCATGCAGAACACCAAGTCGAAGTGAGGCCGGGGTGGAGCTGCTTGCAAAATACTACAGCCATCTTCCTCTGATAGAGAGCCGATTCTTCTCCCCAACCAGACAGACGGGCATCTTCTTCACATGGTACACTGCAGTCATTTTCTAATTAGCAAAACTTGACAAAGCAAGCAGTGCAAATGTCACCGTATCTTTCTAACCTCTGACAGAAAGGAAACAGGTGAGAATATATCCAATGACTTCAAAGTAAGCAAAGAGGTGCCATGAACACCTGTGCCTTCCTAAATCCATGTTAGCTGGTATGACTCGACTGGAAACCTCATTATGAAATAAATAAAAGGAAACATTTGACAGCAGTTTTTGGTCTCCTGCTGCTTTTTCCTCATGTATCAAGCCTGGAAGAGAAACCCTGCTTAGAAATGAAAACAGTAGACAGACATACCAACTTATCAGTGATATCAGATGACAAACCCTGTCTTGGATTTTATAAGAATTCCACACTCAAGAGTCACAAAGGAGTCTCAATGAAGTGCAAGCATTCTTTTCAGATAGGTTTTATTTTGTGTTAGTCATGTTACTTATGTTAGTCATTGCTACTGAATTAAATTGAAATTTCTAGCAAAGATAAATGCATAGATTTAAGAGTTCAAAGACTTTAAAGAGCTTTAGCTGTGAAGCAAATTTGAAGCATTTCAAACAAGTGATATAGACAGGAATATGATATACATGCAAATGTAACAACACACAAAGTGTGACAGAAAGGCTGTTATATTGCTGCTAAAGATATTTTTCACTTCATACACCCTGTGTTATATTCTTTGGACTGTTTATCTTCATGAGGTTTTTTTTTTTAACACATTAATGTTGTGTTTACTTTCCTTTAGGTATGACTCCTTCACAGGAGTGCCACTATGTCAACAAAACCTGTCACTGGAGAAGGCCAGTATCCTTTTCAACATGGCCGCCCTCTACTCTCAGATCGGTACCCGTGCTAATCGACAGACACTAACTGGCCTGGAGGAGGCTGTTTCTTCCTTCCAGAAAGCTGCAGGTATGCAGAGACGAGATGAACTGATTATCTGCAATCATATTAATTCTCTCTTTTCAGCCTGTGTTAAGGCTAACAGTTAGACTTTTGTTTCTTAAAATTATGTTTATTTTTGTTCCTCTATAGTCTGAAAAACTGCTACCGAAAGGTGAATCTTTGAGTACTGGGAGCAGATATAAAAAAAAGAAAAGAAAAGAAAGCCAAGAAGAAAAAAGAAATAAATAATGGCAGCAAGAACTTCTTTTAACTGCTCAAAAAGCGCCAGGCACAGGGTTTCATTCAAAGTGAAAGAATTTTTTTTTTTTCACCCTCGTGCAGTGCTTCTCTGATAACACAGTTCTCAGAAAAGTATTACCACTGCAGCACAGTTTTGTTTTTAGAATATTGGCCAGCTTCCACCCCGACTTCTGTTCCGTGACGGAGAATGAATGTAGATGTTTCTTGTCATGTGGCTGAGCTCCAGGAAGCACCAAAAACATGAAGAGGCTGTCCAACCCTCAAAGGTTTCAGAAAGTTTCTTGATAGATTTAGGACTTGGCAGTGTGGGCAGTATTGCTCTATAATTACAGCTCTGAATATTGCTTCAGCTATGTTGCTTTGATGGCTTTAATTTAGGCTTGTGTGAAGGAAAACAATTATGTTATTATGAAGAACATTGTCACCAAGAACCTGTAGTAATCCAAGCTGGGAGTTTGCAGGCAGGAATGCTAGGTGTAGCGCAACTGCTGCAGGGCTCTTTAGCCAAGGACGCAAAAGGTGATGTGAATGAGAGAAGCCAGCTACTGTAGGAGTTGCCAAGTCTTTATGCGAATTGTACTGAGGCATTGCTCTGTTATTAAGCTGTCTGCAACTCACTGTTGCCAGGTTTTTATCTGGCAAACAGTAGGCATAAATTCTTAGCTGGAGTGGACATGGCCTTATTTCTTCCAAAGTAATTTAATGTTTATTTCTTTGCTCAGTTTTTAACAGGCAGACACAGATATAGTTAATCTTGCTGAATATAATATTAACAGCAAAAAGACACTGGTCTGTCTGTAACCTTTTAAAACATCTGTCTAAAAGGGTGTCAGTAATCAGGGTTAAAGTACCAGCAGAACCACATCTGTCGTTTTGTGGACTAGCAAAATATATGCTTTCTTCTAATTAAGTAATTGATTTAAAAAAAAAAGAGATATCACTGATGCTCAATCTATTAACTATAATATCAAACTTCTACTGTCAAAAATCTACTGTCAAAGTCAAATGTGGGCTAGACATGATACATAAATATAATCTTGCTTATTATCATCCTCCAGATATAGCTCCTGTCAACCAAATCCCAAACGAGAGGTTCTGTTCTGAAATTACCGTTACAACCTTGGAATTAAATGACGGCTTGGATTACATGAAAGTGGACTTTGTTATGTAGCTGACCCAGACTTGAGGCTGGAAAAGAGAAAGAAAGCTTTCTCCCTTCAGGCTTCAAAATAGAACCAAAAACTGGAAATTTTCCATGTAGTGTAGTAGTAATTTAGTTTTTTTTCTTTCTTCTTCTTCTTCTTTCAGTTAGATAACTGAAGTTAAATAACTAGCACTAATTGTAGTTTCCTTGTAATAATTAGATTTCAACTTGTGCCGACTGCTCTTTCCTGCCCAGGTGTCTTGAATAACCTTAAGGAGACTTTCACCCACACTCCCAGCTATGACATGAGTCCAGCCATGCTCAGTATGCTGATTCGGCTGATGCTTGCTCAGGCTCAAGAGTGCTTGTTTGAGAAGATTGCACTGCCTGGCATCCGAAACCAGTTTTACTCTCTGATGAAAGTTGCCCAAGAGGCTGCAAAGGTAAACACCAGCAAAGCCGCACATAGTCCTCACAATATATACAAGAAATACTCTTGTTTTTGCTCCAGACTTGGAAAGATCTACTGTACTTAAAGTGAATGTAAAGTGATAATGTCACCACGGTCAAATTCCCTTTTATGTTTTATTTTTTTACCTGTCTTGGTGCTTTTAATGCCCTTTTAAATGTAACTCTATCATCCTCTTCCTTCCAGGTCTCAGAAATCTACGACCAAGTCCATCAGTGCATGATCCAGACACCAGTAAAAGACAACGTGCCGTTTTTCTGGTCCACCATGTCACAAATTAAAACCAATCACTACCGCTCCATGGCACACTACTTTGTAGCTTCAGCACTGCTGGACCACCAGTGTAAGAAGAGATTCAAATTTTTGATTTAGTGGGATTTGGAGGAAACATGTCAAATTGAGAGTTTTTATTTCTTCATAGATACATATAAAAAAAGCTGTTGTGGTGTTCTGCTTAGGCAACACAAATTATTTCTTTACTTGAAAAACTGTTTATGTTAAAAGATTGTTATGACATTTCTCCTTTAGTAAGTTTTAATGCGGGTGTGTGTAGTAGATATTTGGCTCTTGGTTGTTAATGTGTACAGCAGTTCAAGGCTGGATGTAACAGGATTTGGGCTGCCTCTTGAGCTCCCTGGAATCTGATCTCATAAAGTGCTGTATGGGCCATTGGGTTGGTCATGTCAGATGACGTCTCTGTACCACAGCCATCTCGGATGCTTTTATATAATGCCTATTTGGGGATACTTACAAATTGTCTGACACACAAACAGATCCATGCATGCAAACACACACAGATACATGTGCACGCACACACACAGAGATACACACCATTGTAAAGAGAATCCAAAAAAAAAGACAGCAAAAGAGGTCATGATGAGAAGGGAAAGAAAGATAGCTGAGGTGATTTTTTAAAAAACAAACAAACAAAAAAAAAAACAACTGAGTGCAAGTGCTGTATACTTCTGCGGGATTAATGGTTATGTAGCTTCTTACTGCTCTCTACATAATTGGTTGGGACCAAGTGAGAGAGTGATAAAGTGAGGGAAAGGGAAGGCGATTTTCCCATCTCCAGCTTTTATGTTGAGTCCATAATGCAATTTTCTACTGCTATGCATTGTTTTGCTTTATGTTTTTATTCTTTTCCTTTCGTACTTTACATGTACATTTGGAATTGAATAAATCAGAAACAAAATAAAGCGGAGTGGATGGCTATAGTTCTGTGAGTGGGACAAGACTGAATAAAGGAAACAACGGAACGAAACAGCTTTGGGTTTGGCAGCTCATTAACAGATTCCTGTGTGAACACGGAGAATAGAGCAATTAACCACCGGACTGTAGAGAGGCCTCGACTACAGTGCAGGGCTGAATTGAGATTGCTGTAGTAAACAGATTAATCACAAACGATTCAAAATAAATTGTCTATACTGTCTCTGCTAAGCAGAAAACTCAGGAAGCTAAAAGGTATTTGCGCTTTTGGTTTAATAGATTTAATTTCAACTTTAAAATCCAGTGAACCAAAAAAGGAAGATTGAATGATGGCATGCAAGAACAAAGTTTGCATTTTAAAGCATCCATTCATTCATTTGCTTCCACTTGTCCAATTCAGGGTTGTGGGCAGGGAGCCTATCTAAGCTGTCATAGGGCAAGAGGCAGAAGATACCTTGGACAGGTCAACAGTCTTTCACAGGGTTAACACATAGAGAACAACAACCGTTCACACTCGCATTCACACCTACTGTCAACTTTTGAGTTTGATCTTTGGACTGTGGAACAAAGCTGGAGAACCCATAGAGAGCATGCAAACCCCACATAGTAATCAAAATCACTGTTAGTAGTTCTGCTTGTAATTAATGCTTTAAAAGGAGAGATATAAAACAGTTTCCCACTTGCTTATTTTTTTTTTTTTTTGCTCTCTGTGTGTTCAGTGGGTCTGGGCGACGATGAGGACAAGCAGGAGAAGACCTTGTCACAGGTGTATGATTGCCTTCCTGAGGGATGCACTGCTCTGGACATCTTAAAGAACAAAGATGAACGTCAGCGCACTGGTAAAATAAGCACTGCACAAAGCAAAACAAAATAGCTCTGCCTATACATCTCAGTCCCTTCTCTCTCCTCCTTATTGTCTTCTTCACTCTTCTTGATGAATTATTCTCCCCCTCCGCAGGTAAAGCTCACATCCGTCGTGCCATCTTGGGTCATGAGGAGGCTCTGAGGATTTATGGTTTGTGTAAGAATACCAACAACTTGGAGGTCCTGCAGGAAATTTTAAAAGCCAGTCACCAGCGCTCACTCAACAAGTGCAGTGAAAATGTAAATGAAGAAGAGTTCCCTGATTATATGGAGGCCCCAGACATCATCTGTGAGTTGTTGTTGTTTTTTTTTTTGGTTTTTAAAAATTTTTTTTAAATAAGTTATAATAATACGAGTTAAAATATATGCAAGGAAACATGATAAGTTTGTCAATGATTTTAAAGTTCATTTGAGTCTCCATTAAATGTCACTGAGGTGAAAGCTATTCATCCTCTGGTAGTCACAGAAACCGAACAGTCACCTTAGTGTCACCACAGCTAACACTTAACACTAACAAAAGGCACTAAAGCGAAGCAAAAGCACTGTGTTGATTTGGGAGGTCTGTCTCTCAGGAAACTGCTCATAAAAGGGAGCTGCATTGTCTGCCACACCTGCTGCAGTTAGCTTTGATAAGTGGCATTTATTTCCAAGTAGAGATGATGTAATGTTTATACTGCCAACTCCCTGTCCACCTCTCTAACAGTTGAAATGTGGTTGTGACAGTAAACATTCTAGAGTGATACATTTCTTTTTATTACCTTCTTTTTTATAGCTAAAACAGAACACAAAGCAGAGATGGAATTTCCCGCAGCTGCAAAGGTGAAAGTCATCGACTTTTTCCAGAGGCTGGTACGTGGGTTACTAACGATTTACTCACACATTTCATACATGGTTGTTGGTCTGGTCTATTCATTAAAGGACATTAAATGCCTCTGGATTTGTGTTTTTTCCTGAGAAAGTTGTATTTATTTATTTTATTTTAACACCCAGAGTGTATTTTTTGTTGTTTCTGAATACAACCAACCAAGGATGAGTCTTCTGGAAGCTTTGGAACATGAAAACTCCTCTGATTTGTCCAAAGCTTTCTGGACTCATCCAAAGCAACAAATGCAGAACTAACACTAAACATGGACAAAGGTGCTGGTCTTTGCTTTAAGTCTGCTCATGGTTATTGTGGTATTTAAAAGGGAGATGAGAAAATGGAACTCTTTACAGTTAACTGCTGCTGTTGAAGGAAAAATCTCTACTGAAGTTGGTGAATTTACCTTGAGATTGAAGGTTGACTTCATTTTCCTTTAACTCCCAAACTTTTCACATTCCAAGTTTGGAGTCTTTCATGCTAAAATGCATTAAGTAATGTTCCTGTACCTTTCATAAATGGTGGTGGGGAGAGGTAGGGAGGGATGGGTGACTAACAAATTTTCTTTCTCTAACCCCGGAATCTTCTGTTCACTTCGTTTGAAAGGGATGTTTAAAAAAGCTGAAATCATTCATAAGGGGGGGGGCAAGGGTTACAGCTGATATTTCTAGATAGTAGGTGAATAAGTACCTGTCTGGTGCCGGTTACAAAAGCAGTCACAGCAGCAAGAACATATTCCCAGAGATATGAAGAGGAATGCGGGACTGAAAAGCTTAATCTGCCACCATCTCGCTGAACAATAACTCTGATGATTACTAAAGCCAGTGCAATAAGAGTCGTCTTGGTACTAGGTACAACTGTGTCAGGATTCAATGGAGGAGAGATTTTCCCAGCAGATAACAAGTGTGTTAGAGACGGGCAGCCTAAATGGAAAGTATTATTGGAAACTATTAACCTACATACTGATATCAACTTTTGAGGATAGATGCGTAACACCTACAGCATTTTGTGAAGATTTTCCATGAGTGTCAGATGTTCAAAGGATTCACTGCCTTTTTCGCCTAATCATACAGAAAAATGACATCCCTGCTAAAATTTTAAGGAAAAATAATTTCAGTTAAAATAATTTCAGGTGTGTGAAAGGTACCATTAATTCTTCAGTCATATGACTCCTCTGAATTGAACTGGTAATACCCAAGACTGTAGCCTCCGTTCTGGCCCTTTACCGGCCGTTTACTGCTATAGTAATATATCTCAAATATGTGAGTATTAAGTACACAAGCCGAGACATTATATTGGATTTTCAGTCTTCCCCCCCAGCATTCACTGAAGTCAAACTCAACAGGATATTATCTTCTTAAGTCAAGAATACCTGTAGCCTTATTAATCCCAGCATCCACATTCTGTCTCCACACAGGGCCCGCTGTCAGTCTTCTCGGCCAAGCAGCGGTGGACTGCCCCACGGACAATACGGGTTCGCTCAGACGACAGAGACCTGGGTTTCACACTGAAAGGAGACTCACCAGTTCAGGTGGTTTCACTGGACCCTCTCTGTGCAGCTGCTGTGAGTTAAACTCTATTTCCTGTCACTGAATGAACACGAGAAGACAGATTTTAAGTGACTGTAAGTGTGGTGCCATATAACAATCAACATTACATTTTTATTAACTTTCTGTGTAATTCATAATTAATTCATTAGTCCTTTGGAAGTTCCTCTTTTGAAATTACTCTCTTAAATTATGATCACACACTGGTTGACATATCTGTTCTCATCTTAATTTGGCAAGGTACATTGTTTTTAGAGCACAGGAGATGGATCTCTTGGCCACTTTTGGTGCTCTTGGCAGATTCGATTAAAAAACGGATGCATAGGTTTCTCAATATTAATTGCAATCAAGGAGTAGCTTTGTTTGCTGTGGAAAATCTAACAGCTTGAATTTTCAGTCGTGCTTCCATGCAGAATATCAAATACGTTTCGGTCTTATCTACTCAATGAGCCTTTGATTAAATAAAATCACTCTCGGAAGCCTAAACAGGATTTCAGCCTCAAAGAATGTTTGGAGGCCTTCCCCTCCTCCTCTTCCTCAGCTACTCTGACTACTAATTTAATTAAGAATCAGGGAGTATTTACTCTCTACAAGCCAGCAGTCTGACAGCTCATTAAGAGGTGCTGACAAAGAGCAGACTTTTATTAGGCCCTGCAAGCTATGTAGAGAAACAGATTAGTAGTCTTGCATAAGCTAACTAGGTCAGACTATTCATAACTTTAAATACTGCATTAAATAAGATTTTTATTTAGAACTTATTGGGTCATTAGTGTTTGAACAATCTTAGGTGGACATGGATCACATTATAAGGTAGAAATATGCGAAATCATGTTAGTGGAGTGCTCTGCATCACGCTAATGATGAGTTATGCCTTCTGAAAAAATAAGGCGCAAAAACCCCACCCCCCAAATAAACCCCATTTTAGACTAAACTTCAGTTGTTTTTCGGCTGATTGCAGCTGCCTCAAGGGAGTTGAAGGAAAGTAGTTCAACATGACTTGTAAATGTTTACTCTGCTACAGTATCAGGATATTTCACCCTGTAACTCATTTTTGTTTGTCATGTTTTTTTCCAGGCTGATGGCCTCAAAGAGGGTGACTACATTGTTGCTGTGGGTGAAACAGAGTGCAAGTGGATGAGCGTGAGTGACGTGATGCGACTTCTAAAGGATGTGGACGAGGAGGGGATTGATATCCAGGTGGTCAGCATGATGGACAACAGCACTGCCATGGTATGCAAGGCCCTCGTTTTGTCCAATGTGTTTAGGGAAAGGTTATCAGCAGGGTTTGTTTGATTAACAAATGGTGACGGCAGAATTGGTCTTTGTACAAAGTGACTGCATAGTCCAGAGTGTCAGATTTCTCCTTGGAGGTATCAGTATAAAAGGTTTATATCATTTCCCATGAGAAACAGGACCTTGACTATGACCTACGTGTGTGTTTAAAACAAATTGCTGCTGTGTGAGTTCACCAGCCAAGTAGCCTAAACATGTGGACAAAGAGCTAAAATCATTGAGGTTTAAACTCTTCCACAGTGTGGCATGATTTGGAAAGAAACAGTCCCTCAGTGAAATTAAGAAACTATATGAGAGTATGTTTAAAAAGTAATGCACTTCTACAAGTATTTAAAAGGTGGTAAACTGCATTAGCTTATGTATTTATTCTGTACTTGTTCTGCAATCCCTCATAACTATTCACAATAGTTTTTTTTTATGACTTTGGATATTAACTAATTAATAACTCATTGACTGATGAAATAATTAGGACTGTTTGGTATGCAGTGTAAAAAAAATAAACAAAAAATATTAATAACTCTGCAAAATACTGACTGACACTTTTTTACTAAATGTCATTTTCATTGTCTGTACCATAGCCTACCAAGAGTGCAACCTTCTGTGGAAACTTGCCTAAGACCTACTCCATGATTTGTCTGGCCTATAACGAAGATGACAAGAACTCCAAGTCTCGCAAAGTAGCCAAGAAGTCATCATTCCTCAGCTGGGGTTTAAAGAACAAGATGAAGAGTGCCAGCACCCTCAGCCTTCCCACAGCAGACAAGGCCGGCGCTCTGCCCTGGAATAAACCTTGTCCCACCTTCCCAAGCTCCAGCTCCTACAACAATGACAGTGGCCTCTACTGAGCTAACTGCAGCTGTTACTGTCTGCAGTATGCATATTGAGCCCAGTATACAGTACTGTGCTGTACCTATACTGGACCTGTTTTGTGTACTATCAGTGACCTTTGGTGTTTCCACTGGAATACTAAGCAGCAGTGTATGTAGTATGTTGCTTTGGAAAGTGGCTGTGCCAAATACTGTATATTGGTGCCCTTGATGGTATGTGGGTGCTTTCCCAGCACAGTTCTGTATCTGATGCAAGTTGTACTGTACGTCAGACACAATAAAAAAGCATTTAGTGCCATTCCAGTATATGTACAGCACAGTAAAACTGCACTGTGGGGAAAAAATAAAACGTATGTATACACAGACACCCATACACACACAGAGCACTGAGACTGGCTTCTTAGTTAAGCTGCCATCTCAGTGTTTTGTTTTTTTGTTTTTTTTCTGAAAAACATGCTCCAGACGAATCGAAGAAGAGAACAAAGTTGTGCAAACACACTCAGCCCCAGTTTCTGCTTGACTGCAAGGCAGTGATTTGATTGTAGGTTAAGCACTCCCTTGTTAGTGCCATTGTGTACAGAGCTGTACACAGTGAGCATAGCTGTGCATACTGTATATGGGAAGGAATCTCTCATTGCCACAGTTTTGTAGAAATCAGTGGCTGCTGATCAGTTTCGGGGTTTAAAATTCATGGATTTTATAGATGTAGATTTAATAAACTATGTAGCAGTATGTTAAACAGTGATTGATGGAATGCTAATTGTATAGTGGAGTTTTTATATGTCTGGGAAGAGAGGTGATGAATGCAATATTATATAAGCTGCTAAAAAAAAATCATATGTGTACCATGGTTATGTATTACTGTCATTTGTGTTTGTGAGACAGTTTTTGAGGACTGTTGTTTCTGCTGAGTGCCATTCCTGGGACACAGTTTTAAATGCACAAATATTGGTATTTTAGATTTGCTTAATGTACCAGTTATGCCACAGACCAATATGCCTCCAAGTTCCCGAAATACAAGGATGTATCATTTACCCTTGTGATTCATCCTACCCGCTTCCCTCAGAAGAGCATGAGCTGTTTTTCATTGATGTGAATTTTGATGTAGTTAAAGTTTATTATGTCTGTAGAAGGGAAGAATGTGGGCAGACTGATAACTTTTCTGCATCACTTGGACAGCCAGTCACCCTACAGTGACTCTGATCAAATCCCACATTTGGGTTTCTACTCTTTATCTACCTGTCTTTATCTTAGTCACATTCCCTATTTTACTGACACTTTGCCGTGTTGGACTTTCTCTTTATCTACAAAGTAGATTCTTATACACATTTGATAATCAAATTATTTATGTAATAAAAAACACAAAAATATATATTTACCTGTAAAGCTGTAGGCTGTAGAGCTAGTTTGTGAATGGTCAAGTTGTGAATGTTGTTTTGCACGCTAGAGTCCTTGGTTTGTTTCTTGAATGAATGTATTTTACTAGCTTTGCTTAATCAATTAGCGAACTTATATATTGCTGCATTTTGATGTTTTAAATTCTAAATGTTTTTAAGCAGTTTCACTGAGAAGACGTAACATCCTTTACTGTTTACCTGTTACTTTCTTTTAAGTGCCATTTATGCTAAATCATGAAGGAAAATGCCTCACTGAGTGTGTAACAAGTCTGTGCAGTGAATGCTTCATATTTTGTTAAGTGTACTAACAGATGCAGAGGATCATCTTTTTGTACATCTTTGTGTTCGTGTTACAGTGCCTAATAATTCTAAATGCCTTAGTGCATCTGCAGAGGTTTATGGTACCTGTTTTTCTAAAGCTTTCAGGTTGCCTATGTTCCTTTCTCTGTGCTTGGTCCTGCATAGCTCTGTGTTGATAAGTCTTTGTATGAGTTCAAATGACAATAAAAAGGAATAAAACACATGGGGAAGATAAAATTCTTTAATTCTCTCGGTGGTTCCAGTTACCAATCAGGCTGGGAATGCATGGAATGAGCCTTGACCACATACACACCAAGTCAAGACTCATGTTTTTAACTATTGAACGTCTAGCCCAGGATCATATGACATCCTAATCCACAGAAACTGAAAAGAAATACCATGTGGTTAAATTTTATCCACTGAGATTTTCTTCATCTCTCTGTGATTTTAGTTCCAACATAGCCCTAGAAAGATAAAATTCTCTCCAGCTTTATTTTAATCAGAAAAGTAGATATTGCAGGAACCAATGTGTTGACTTTAGTCAGTATTTGTCTACATTTCCTAAGTCAAAGTTGTTATTTGGGTTTTTTTTTTAAACTAAGTAGCAGAACAAAACCAAGATTACACTTTTTTTTTTCCATTTATTACAATAACTCTGCTTTTCATGTTGGAAAGAAATAAAAAGGTTAAAATTACACTTACAGAATGCTTGTCTAAAGCTGTTGCTTTATGCTTCAAATGACAAAAAACAGGCTAAAGATCTGACCCACACATAGCTGTATTTTATTAAGGAGCGTCTCATTTATTTAAAAGATAAAAGAAAGGCATAGACATTTTTTTTGACTTGGCACACAGTTTATGGCTTTATGGTTGTCTACTGTATTTGGTTTTGTGTTGATTGTGTGGATTTTATAGTTTGACGTATTTTCTATTGGTGAGGAACTGTCAAAAATTGCAACTGGGATACCTATGAAAGTAGCCACTGTTATAATACAGTAGATAAATAGTTTGGAATTTAGACAGAACAAACACAGCAGGCCTTCAGATAGGTGGCTATTACAGGTGGGAGAATGATGTTTTATTTACTTATTCCTACTTGAAAAAAGCCCTGTTCTTCAAATTAAAAGTCACCAGCAGTGAAAGAAGAAAAAGAAAAAGTTTTTCTGACACAAAAGGTGCTATTCAAATGGGCCAACATCGTCCCCTGTTGGCCAGGCTGCGAGTTGGTAAGTACGTCGTTGCTAGGTGGATCAAAACAGTCTCTGATTGGCTTTTGCCTTCGAACTTAGCCAATCAGCGCTACTTTTGGAGCACGGTTCTTTCTTGTTGTGAAGCATCTAGATACAAGGAAACTGCAAGCAGCCAGCCTTGTTGAATTTAGTTAGCTTACGCATTTTCCTTTCTCGCTGTAGGGCGAATTACATTTCTGATTTAACTGTAAAGATGTTTCATTGAAAGAATACTTTAGCAAAAGCATTAAATAACATTTACCTATATAGTAAACGGCAACTGTAAAACGTATTTCCAGTATGTTAAGATTAAGCTTTAGGAGGGAGAAAGACAAGGAGTTTGTAAGTTTCCCTTCTTTTATGATAGATATTAACCTTTTGTAGTTTGTCTTATTATTTTTGTGTTTTTAAGGCTTTACTTAGGGTTAATTAACAATAGCAGGAGTTCTTTGTTTTTGATAATACTGCAGCTAACTCTTGGTAATGAGTATTTAATTGATGGTATGGTATGGTCTATTTTTTAAGCTAGAGTTTTTATAAATGGTGAATTGAGGGTTTTTGTGCTCTGGCGATTGCTCTAGCATTACTTAGTAAAATTAAAGAATGAATATTGGGGCTGCTGTGCCTTCATTAGGCTCAGCATTGGTCGTCAGGTGGTCATACTGTGATTTTGTAATAAATCCCTTTACCTGCTGTTCATCCTGCACAACATCTGTGTTTTTTTTGTTCTTTTTTTTTTTTAAATTTTCCCCTCAGTTTGGTGTCATCTTATATAAACCCTCCTGTGTCTGTATGTCTCTCTAACTCTTCTCTGTGTGTTGCGTAGAAGCATATAGCTCATGGTTTGATCCCTGCTGCCTCCATTGCTCCCAAACCAGCCGTACCTCGTACCCCTCCCCCTCGCAGCCCAAACCCCTCACCTGAGAGACCCAGGTACCTAACACTTTCTGTTCATTGCCCATAACCTCCAACTGCCTTTCATGTTTCATGTTTCTGCTAAACTTTTTCCATTTAATCCACATTTTCATGTTTGCCATGAGATTTGAGGGTATGTTCTGTCCTTCTGCAGGTTGGGCTTCATTTGTTTTTCTATCTGTTATTGTAAAAAACTTTACTTAGCAAAATATCATGAAACTTTGTGTAGCAATAGATCATGTGTAAGGAAGAACCCATTAAATTTTAGTGTGGGTTCAAGTCATTTTAATTAAAATGAAAAGTATAGCACTGGCTTTGGTTGATGATCTGCTCTGCTTGTGCTGTTGTTGTTGTCATAAATGATGGATTTATTGATAATCGTCATCATCCAAACTCAATTAATAAAGTCAAAAATTCAGTATGACTTAAAATTTGCATGCAATACTTTCCATGCATTTCATTTACCTTTCTGTTACATACAGCATATTCATGACATACCTCCATACCGTGTACATTGTAAAGTACCCATAATAGACCCATATTTTGTACCCTCAAACCTATAACAGACCCATCTCTGTAATATATCTATATATCTATATTATTGCTAATATATATTTTGTAATATATCTATATCATGGCTAAAGCACTTCTGATTAGGTGCAAACTGCATTTCGTTGCCTTGTACTTGTGACATGTGGAATGACAAAAAAGTTGAATTCTAATTCTAATTCTAAAGATGGGCGTAACCACTGTGATGTCATGCACTCAAAACTGTATCGAGTGTAAGACATCACTCTCATCGCCATTTTGATTTTCTTGAAGCCGGACAGGTTGACCAAGCAGGGGATACACCTGTGAGCCCATAGGATTCCTATTGGCTGGTGATTTCTCAGTCACTAGCCAATGAGCATGCCCCGATAACGCTTCGTTCTGAGGAAGACAATAACAAAATGTTTCATGGAGTATGACCTGAAACCACCTGAGCCTACAAACAGGAAGTCTCCCAAAGACTTCTATAGGACCAGAAAGCTTTGGCAACCGCAGGTATCGCCCCCTGGTGGCCATCAAAGAAAATGCAGGTGTGATGTCACTGAATGTGTCATCCTGACACTATAACTAACATCAGACTCAGACAAACTATTGAAGGGAATGTAAATATATTTTCATTGTTTAATGTTATTTGAAATTATTGCCAGTATGGTGAATGTGTCACATTTCATTTTCCAAAGTTATTAAAGCGGTGTTTAAGTGGAGTTTTATGCTGATTATTAGTGCTCCTGGTGGTCACAGTGATGAGGTTATCCATGACTCATTTAACTCTGGGATCACATCAGTACTGGATACTCGGGTATCGGCAGGTATCTGTATCTCGTCTCAGCTTTTAAACTGCTGCTAATGAGTGACTTCTGTCATTTATTTCATGGTTCGCTGTGTTTGGTTCGCTCTGCTGTTAGGTCACGGTGATGTAAAGTGTTCGGTCGCTCAGGTGAGCTGAAACCTGTACAGTGGAACAAACGTGAGATCAGAAGCTTTCCTGTCGGCGTGGTGAGGAGAAGAAGAGCTCCGACTGAGCATTTCTCTGTCAGTGACATTTATTGAAGGCAGCCTGCAGCTCTCACACTGTTAAGGCGACTCTGCACGGAGATGTCGGCAGTTTCGTGAAATGTCAGGAGAGCGGAGTCCTCGTTCTTCTTCTGCACTTTCCTCCTCTCAGACTTTAACCTTTAGGACGAGCGCGGGGCCAAACCTCTAATAACGCTGTTTCTGAAAGGTTAAAGCCATTGCCGATAAAACAGATAAATTATACTTTTTAAGCCTGGTGCAGTTCAGGAAGCTGATGACTCTGAGTTAATTGTGCCCTTTGTTTTGTCTGCTCAGGTGGAATCTGTATTGCTCAGTCCCTGAAGATCCCTCACGACCACAAATCCTCTGACTTTGATAAAATCATCCACCAGCTGCTGGACACTCGGTACGCCAGGGCGGTCATCCTGTTCGCCTCTGATGAAGACATCAGGTAATAACCCTGCCGGGGTGTTTAACGTACAAAAGTTAAATACGTGACCTAAATCATCATCTTCACCTCAGCGAGGATGAAAGTAAACTTCAGGACTGTTAGTGACATGCCAGCAAACACAATACTACGTTTTTCATTTGCTATATTTAATGGTATTCAAATACATTTTTATTGGATGCTCAGCACATCAGGACTCTTGCAGTCAGGCCGATACCCTCCATCCACCGAGAGGAAGTAAAAATGTTGGGATAAAGAGCACGACCCTAAGGGAGGAGATCCTAGAGACCCAGGACACGCTGGAGAGGTTACGTCTCTTGGCTGGTTTGGGAACGCCTCGATGTTCCTGGATGAGCTGGAAGACGTGGCGGGACATTAGTCTGCTGCCCCGTGACGTGAGCCACATTCATGAGTACTCTGTCACATAAAAGCAGATAAAATATTCACGTTAACATCAGGCTGAGGAAAACTCGGCATCCATCTGGCAAAAGTTTTCCGTGGCGCTGATCGGTGTCTGCAGACTTCTGTTCCCCTGCGTTTCCACAGTCCTTCACTCAATCTCCACCTCTGACTCAGTGTCTCCGTTAATCAGTCCAAAGCTCCCCGTCGAGCCCTTTCAGACCTTCAGATGGAGCTCGTAGTCTTCAGAAGCAGGCTTTGGGAAAGCCTGAACCAATCAGATAACATCTTGTAGATGCAGCAGGTTGGTGGATAATGACAGGTTAGGCTCTTTAGTGACCCCGTTGCTCCAGGACATAAACCTCCACAGGTAAACTGATGTGGAAACTAAAGTGTGGGTGGGGTCTGTGACGCTGGCTGTGACTGGTGATGCTTTCTCACACAGGGGCATCCTGAACGCCAGTAAGCGAGCGGACCAACTGGGTCATTTCCTGTGGATCGGCTCCGACAGCTGGGGCGCCAAAAACAGTCCCATCCAGCACCTGGAGGACGCCGCGGTGGGAGCCATCACCATCCTGCCTAAGAGGGCCACCATCAGCGGTAAGTCCCACGCCGCTTATAGTATCACATTGCTCGTCTTTATGAGAATATGTGAGTGTAAAGTTTATCAGCTCGCTGCTACATGAAGGAAATGGGAACTTGGTTTGTCTGTCTTCGGCACTTGCTCTTATCTCCGAAACAGATTTGGGCTTTTTTTCCTCCGTGTTTTCCTGAATAAGCAGAACTTCTGAAAACTCAATCATCTTGGGAACGCTCACCGTCTCGCATTTCTGGGTTTGCTGTGACACCAGATTGCTCAGGACTCTTTTGATGATGATTGTTTTGTCGTCATTATTCTGCTTCTATCAGCGCTGCAGAAAGCCAATATCTCACTGGGCACGGAGGGCTTTTATTACAGGTGACCTTTTTCTGCTGTTCTTACTTCCTGTCAGATCTCTTAATGTGACAGCGTTCATACGAATAAAGTTTCACTGCGGCCTTAAAGTCTGACCAAACTCTTTGAAAACCTTCTCTGTAATGATTTTAAAGACATGACGACAAACAGTATTAATGCGTGAAAAGGTGCAGAGCTGCAGCAGTCTGGTCCAAAGACGTCCATGTTTTTTACTTTTTCTACAGACTGACAAAATATTAAACTGTTCAGCTATTTTTTATAGAAAATTTCAAATGTGTTGTGTTGGCATAAAAATGATTTCACTTACTGTATTTCCTCTGATGTCTACTGCTTTGTGTCCATGTACGCACAGTGATGATCTTCCATTTTTAAGCCTAATAAAGTCGACGTCTGCTGGCTGCAGGAGTCGGCTGAGGCTGACTATAATTATTCTGACAGAGTTTGAATTGTTTTGTTCTGTCGGTTTGAGATGGTAATAAAAACTATTAGGTTTGAAAAAAGATCCAGTTTGTGTGCAGATGAAACACTGCTGATGTACACGGACATGCCGTTCACAGTGTGAGTGGGACAGTTAAAAACCTTCTAATAATTCAAGGACACTGTTTGCCTTTACTGTGTACAGTATGATTAATTATTGATTAATTAAAGTTGAATAAAACTGTCCTTTTAAGCAGAGTGGACTCACTAACAAACGGTTTATTTGAATCAAATTTTAATTAGTGTCACTGAGTTAAAGCTAAAAACATGTTTGTGTGTTTCTGTCACTCTGGGATCACTGCAGCCTCACACTGAACAGACAGAAAAGCAAAGCGAACTTATTTTGAAAATCCCGACCTCTTCCTTTGTGCCAGAGTGTTTTTCTGAACTCTCTTCAGAGGTCTGACACGCAGAGAAGCACCGCCGTCGTAACGACACTGAAACCACAGATCAGAGGAAACGTAACGAGAGAACGGCCGACCTCCTCATCGGTGCTGATGACAGCGTTTAGATTACAGCGTGCGTCGTAACTACAGACGACGGCGAGCGCGGCTGTCATGTCAAACAAAGATGCTGACGGGGATATATGGCGGCGGTTTGTTGTGCCACTTCAACACTCTGACTTCAAATAAAGTCTGAGCTCTTTGTTCTTTTGTTCTCGCCGCACTAATACTTCTCTCAGGAGGCAAACAGAAGCAGCCGCGGCAGCTTTTCTGTTTCTGCTCGTGTAACATGACCTTTTTTCTGCTGCGAAACACGAGCCCGGCAAACTCGGGCTGTCACCTCGGATCTGACGGGAGGCGCTGCGCTCATAAACTCTGCGCTCTGATGATTGATTTATGAAAATGGGGGTTTTCTGAGCATAAAGGCACTCGGAGAGAGCACTGCGGCATAACGAGGGGGGGGTAAGTCAGGTTTAAGGGCAACAGACCCATTACACCAGAGGGCACGCCATAAGGAGCAGGAAGAGACGGGATGATGGGGAGAAATTTAACTTTATGATGAGAGTCACAGCCAGATTAACCTTCTGCACAAAGCTCATCAGCCCGTCATCACTGCTGCCTGTGAAGTGTGCTCTGAGAGCAGGGTTTACATCACCCCGCTTATTCTGTGTGCTTGGACTGAACTCTGAGGATGACTCAACGTCACCAATAATACTTAAACCGGAGATTATGACACTCAAAGTCCTTCTACAAGACTCAGCGCTGAACTCATTGTTATTCTGCAGCATTAACTCCAAACAGAGGCATGCAGGCCAGCGTGCATGGATGTGCGGTGACATGTTTACCCTCCCCGGGTTATCTGGGGCTCCGTCAGTATCGGTCCTTTTATAAGGGCTCATGCTGGCAGACAGTGAGTCCATGGGGACGTTGCAGATGCAGAGCTGCCCTTCCTCACTGATACTGTTCAGAACCTTTACGGACAGGATTTCTCAGAGCAGCCAGGCGGCAAAGGGCGCACGCTTCACTGACCTCTTGTCTTTGTTTTTTGCGGATGAGGCAATCCTGGTTTCATCGAGCGGTGACCTCCAACTCGTAGCTGGCTTGCAGCTGAGTGGGAATCGGCTGACGCGGCAGCTCTCAGCTGGAAAAGGCTGGTTTCTGGGATGAGTTTCTGCCTTGAGTGGAAGAGTCCACATGTCTGAGGGTCAGGTCCACGGGTGGGAACAGACAGACTGTTGTTCTTCTGATCCCACCTTCACACTGGTGAGCATCGACTTACTGATCTGCACTCCTACCCTCACCTGTGGCCCAGAGCTGTGAGTAGAGATGTGAATAATGCCACCAAGTGAGGAGCGCCGTCACCCAGGGGAGTTTAGAGTAGATGCTGCTCCTTCGCATTGAAGGAGACGGCTGGGGCATCTCCTGCTGGGAGGAGGCCCCAGGGAGAGATGATATCTTTGGGCTGGAAGATGCACGAGGTGCTGAGGAGAGGGAGGTCTGGGCGTCTCAGTTGGACGTGTTGATGCTGCTTCAGGTCCAGCTGCACAGACGTGTAGATCACGGCGTCGCTGTCACTGCCCGTCTGTCCTCGTCTCTTAGCTCAGTGAACAGCCGGGCTGATCGGTGATTTCTGCTTCGAGCTGGCTGAGGCTCATCCAGGTGGAACAAACACGGTTTCCTGCCATCTGTGAACGACTGAAATGTTTAAGAAACGCCGTGTTTGTTCCTGTTTCTGTGCTCTGAAAGGTTACGTCTGCATGATTTTAATCCGGGCCTCTGTCCGACTTATAGACTTGTCCAGACAAATGTGTGCAGTGACAGGAGCCGTCCTCATTTATGCAGACATCGCTTTGCTCCACACACTCTCCCTCTGTGGCCTTCCCTGTCACACCGGCTGATATCGCATACATGTTAAAGACACGGAGGCTGATTATGAATAAGTCAAAACCTTGTTTCAAATCTGCGGTGAGTCTGTGTTTCGGATCCCGGACCGAGGAGGTCAGCTTCGCTTTGATTTATTGTCTTTTCAGATCTGAGAAAATAAATCCAGCTTCTATTTTCATGTAAATCGTGGCAATGCGTGCCTGAACGCAGCCCTGCTTACTGTGCCCGATAATTGCTGAGACTGAACCCAAGAGAGGAAGTGAGACAGAGGGGGGGATGTGGAGAAGAAAGATTTTGGGGAAAACACGTCGGGAACAAAGGCGAAGCAGAAGAAGAAGAGAAAGTTTAAGATGAGGTGGAATTAAGCTGCAGGCTGTGAAGTTTTCCCCCCGTGACAGAAGATGCCTGCTGAGTCTGCAGTCTCCAGCCGGGATGAATCCACTTCCCAAACTCAATTACAGCTCCTAATCCACAAATCTGAGCCTTTTAATGTCGCACTTGTGGGAAACTGGCAAAGCCGCCGAGTCTGTTCACCAAAAACCTGCAGGTGACACATTCAGTGTTTCCCACCTGAACATGTAAAGTTCAGTTCTGCTTGCTGTGAACTGAAAATCGGGCCTGTTTGCCACGAGACTGTCACTTTGATGTCTGGATCTCAGCAGGGAGACGGAGTCGTGGACAGGAAGCAGAGGCTTCAGGAAGTCACTGAACCAAGGAGACATGAAAGCAGCCTTCAGGGTCCACCAGTGTCCGCTACCGTCTCAGAGTCCGCTCACTTTTGTCCGAAGGATTTCTGAGTGTGCAACCACGGGAGCGAGCTCAGACAGAAAGTGGACTCTCACAGTTTGTTGAAGTCACTTAACCTGGAAACTTCTCAGATCTTAACCTGAATCTGTGGCCCATCCTGCTCGAGTCTCAGTCTGAACGTCACCTTTGTGCGTTTCCCTAGTTCGCTCAGCTTTGCTGTCATGTCTTCCTTTGTCATCATTGTTCAGTTTGGTGATGAAATGCTTAATTGTGCACTTAAGTCACTGATAACGATCTGATAACGATAACGACTGGTTCATCGGCAGTAATGGAGAGCGTGATGGAGATGAGCAGCAGTCAGCAGCGAACAACTTTTAGCTGAAATGTGAGGACCGATCGTCACATCAGGCTCTGACTTGGCAGCGCAGTCAATCACGTCGTCGATAACACACCTTCGGAGGGATGGTTGTCGAGGTAACAGAGACGAGATGGACAGAGGTTTCTTGAATTATTAGTTGAATGTGATGCAGCCACCTTCAAATCGCTTACTCTCATTTAATGTAATGAAATCTAAATTTCAGGCAGACGGCGGAGCTGTGACATGTTATCGTATGAACAAATGGATGCCTGAGGTCCTTTGTTTAATTGTTATCTTCTGGATATTAATTCTTTTATTATTTTAATTTGCATTCACGATTCGGCGAGCTCACGCTAATTGGAAAACGATGCACAGTATCCTTCGTTACAAAGCGCAAATCCTTCAAAGGTTTGAGTGGTGGTGAAGCAGCTCTGTGCAGTCCAGGAGACAGAAGTCTAACTGCAGGAGAGGAAATGAAGCAGAGAGGAGCCTCCCCTCCGCCTCCTCCACCCGCCCACTGCGCTCCAGCTCCAGCCTCTTTGTTTGAAGCCCTGAGCTGCCGGCTCCAGCGTGCCCATGTGTGCGCAGGAGATAGGAGGATGCGGATTTTAATCTGACTCCATGTTTAAAACATGATCAGCATCCGCCAAGACGGATGTCCTCCCTCACACCGCCAAACGCAGGAAATGACTGCGAGCGTGGCGTCACACAAATTCTGCTCGTGATGGATGTTGGTGCAGCCGTGAAGCCGAGAAAAATGAACCGTGGCTTTATACGACTCCATTCACGACAGTTTCCATCAGCAGAAAGCGAAGTCAGACGGGTCCGCGTTAGGAACGAAGCTTCGTTACCCGAGATTATTTCCCGCTCTCACTTCCTGTGCTCTGCGTTACACCTGAACTCTTCCATTTACTTTTATTCACTTCCAGAGCACCAGAGTTATAGTTTCATTCAGTTTTATCATTTTGCCTTTAATCTTGCATGACTCTGTTCATCACTATCGTCCGGTGTTAGTTTGGTGTTTTACTGTTCAAAGAACGGTGGGAGTCGGAACAAAGAGGCCTTGATATTTATTTAGAGGTAAGATGACGTGCATCATCCAGAGGCAGGTGTAATATTTGATAATTCAGTAATACAAAAATGACGTAACCTCACCTGAACAGTTATGCTAACTAACACAGAACACTACAGCGAACTAAAAGGCGATGTTGTTTGTGATGATGTTTTAGGATGAATAGTCTCAGAAAGTGTCATCATGGCTGATCTATTTATGTTGTAGAAACCTCATACATAGATGGTTTTTACATTTAGTGTTTAGAGACGGCAATCTCAGGTTATTTTAGAGACTGACCCCACCCTGGCCACCTCTTCAGCTCATGCGGATGGACATCGAGTCGTTCCCAAGCCAGCCGAGAGTGTCCCGGGTCTGCCCTCCCTGTAGGACATACCTGGGACACCTCATTATTAGAGGTCCTAATGAGATGCCTGAAACACCTTAACAGCCTCCCTTTGATGTGGAGGGCCAGCAGCTCTTCTCTGAGCGTCTCTCCAATGACTGAACGCCTCACCCCTCTCTAAAGTAGAGGCCAGCCACCCTCAGAAGGAAACTCATTTCCACCTCTTCTATCCAAGATCTCAATTTTTGAGAAGATATCAAACATCCAGAAAAATCAAGTCAAGTGGCTTTATTGTCATTCCAGCCATGTGCAGTGGTACAGTACACAGTGAAGCGAGATGGTGCTACATATGACAGACAATAACAAAGGACTGCATAAAGTCCAAGTGTGCAAAAACTGCAAAAAAACAAAACAAAGACAGTGCAATAGAAACGTGCAACAATGACGGTGGGTTGTGCAAAAAATCAAAACCCAAATGCAGCAGAACTGAAATACCGGCCACAGCATCACCACCATTTAGGCTGACATAAGCCTTTAAGGAACTCTTCTGTTCTTACAGAAATAAAACATGTGCATGCCAAAAGTTATTGTATTTAATATTAAGTGATGTAAGGGCATCAGAGTCCTGACTCCACTGCAAGGTGATCAGATTAAGCAGGAACTATAATCTGAGAGGGTTGAACCCAGGACAGCTCAGCCTGACTCTGCAGGGACCGGTCCCTCTGCAGGCCCGAGTCTGTGGCTGCGCTGCCTCCGTGTCTGTTTCCCGGACTCCTCTAACTCAGCGGGATGCTCTCTGGCAGCCCGTCACAGCAGATTCCTTTGGCTTTGCTCGGAGACGAAACACTAATCTGACAAACGGCAAAGAGATGGGAGGAGGACACGTTTAGCCGCTGACACTGATCAGGCTAAGCATCCTTTCTCCTGCTTCACACCAACGTTCGTCTCCAGTCTCTCAGACCACCACCACCCACCACCACCACCCGCCTGCTGCATTTAGAGAAAATATCCACCTTTTGAATGAAATGAAATATCACATTATTATCTCTGTTGCATATGGATATTCATGTGTTAAGACATGCTTTTGTTATTGCAAATGCTCCTCTGGAAGCTGCTCCATGGAGGCTCATCGTGATTTCATCCCACCAACACTGAAATGAAAGTCAGTTTAGCTGCTGCTTTATTTTTACTGGATCTGATGTGAAACACAATGAAGCAGCGGTCAAGCTTAAAGTGATGTGAAATGGCAGCTTCCCACCGAGGATGTGGAAAACCAGGATGTGTCTCGCAGTCAGGCTGTAATTGTCCCAAACCACAAATCCACCTGCTTCATGGAGGATTTGGTGGATGGAGCCTCTTGTTTTTGAAAGCAGCTCCACTGACGCCTGCAGTCAATCTCGTTTGTGCCTCGCCCGTGCGCTCTGCTCTCCACCTCTGAGGCCTCTGCTTTCCTTTCAAATTAAGGATTAGTCTTATCTTAAATAAGGGCATTAAAGTACTTTTTTCAATTGTTTTTCCCACTCAAGACTCGGCTAAGTAAGGGCGCTAATTGTCATTTCTCTGTTGTTTGCTGGCCCCGGCAGCAGTTTTGGCTGCGACTCAAGCCACTGGCACCCTGTTTTAATTTTGGCCATTAGAGTTGGAGCTTGGCTTCAGTGAGAGCTGTGACCCCACGTGGCTTGTTTGTCTTCTTTGTGCTTTCTGGATGATTCCGTGTGCTAACAGCAAACTTGTTGTTCGTGTGAGATTACAGAAAGCTCACAGAGCGGAAGGCTGAGCTCAGAGAAGAAATGCACACTGCTGCAGGGAGCCATGCGCATCAGCACCGCACAGAGCCTCTGTGTAGTATGCACCAAATACTGCAAATACTACACGTTGACGTCATTTACGCGTACCACAGACACACCAACGCAAAGATCAAATGTTTCAGCTGAGAGGTTTTGGATTTTGTGGGCTGACAGCGAGCCCGGAGGACACAGGATCAGAATCCCAGCTTCTGATTGGTCAGTGCACGGCACAGTTTTCCACTCGGCCTCAGTAAAGCGAGCTCTGGCTCGGAGGCGGCGGGGTTTGAACTTCCTGGGGGGACGCTGTGATGAGCTGTGTTCGCCGCGGATGGTTTCGAGGCGTGGAGTCATGTTCTGTGTGTTTTTATGAATATGGATTTATGGATTTTTACTTCTCTCTGTCTGCATCCCTTTATTGTCTCAGAGTTTGTTCCCTCTGGCTTCACTTCACTTCCTGTTTTATTGTGAAGTTTAGATCTTTATGTGATCGTTTTTCTCTGGTTTTTCTTCTTGCTGTGTTATTTTGCTGTCCTCAGCAGCGTCTGACAGGCAGCATTAACTGCTGTGTTTGTAGTTATTGTCTCAGGTCCTTCGGCCTTCATCGTTTGGGGAGTTTGGCTTGTTTGCCAGCGTCCCATCTTTCCTCCTGAAGCTCTTTGTCAGATCCCGTAGGGAACGTTTTGATGAAACCTGACACGTGTCTTTTTCCACCACAGGGACTGGTTTTCTTGCAGCGTCGTTGCTCCTCTGCAGAGACTTCTCTGTGTTTTCTGATGTTTTTCTTTCTTCATGCGTGAGGATTTGTTCTCTTTTCAGGCCTTGATCCAATCTCCAAACTCGGCGTATTTGGGGTTAGAAGCAGTGTCAGTTATCAGTGTGTCTTTATTGGTTTCTTCTTGGCTCTCATGTCCCTGTTTTATTTTGAAGGTTACTTCCTATGTGGAGTTCTGTTCGTCCTCTCTTCCTCTTTGATTGACTTCACCTTTGCTTTGGTGCCACCCTTGTCTTCCTGTGTGTCTCATCATTATCACAGAGAATCAGCCAGCGTTTATTTTTACAACCTGATCATCTTCTTTAGTTTCAGCTTGAACTTTTTCCCCCATAAAGACAACATTTCGTGACCTCCCTGTGCCTAATGAAGTTCCTCAGTATGTAATAAAGACATGGTTTGATGAACGTTACATTAGTTTCTGGGTTTTTCAGACCAGGTGTAGCTCCACATACCACCTACCTGCAATACGACAGAAGCCTCTCAGTTCAGACCTCCTGGTCGTATTTCAAGGGTTAAAGCGTTCACGTCTTTGCTCTCGACGTGATGGATAACTTTGAACTACGAGTTCGTCAGATTGAAGGTCCAGACAGCTGCTGACTGTTCACGTATTTATTCCATCTGAAATAAATGCTTCTGATCCAGGTGACACAACTCTGATCAGATCCACAAACACAAAAATGTGTAAAAATGTCAAATCCTCTCGCTCTAACTTCTAAACATGAAAACTGGATAAACGTATGAATTTAGTTCCTTCATGTTGACGTCTGTGTTTATGTTCAAAATAAAATGGGAGGTGCCAGCTACAGTGTCGCCGTGGCGATGCTGTGATACCTCCACTTTGTGTAAATCCCTCTTTGCGGAATCACACGTGCCCTGCAGCACCAAACGCCCAACACAAACCCACACCCACCTGCAGAGCCCCCTGAGAGCAGCGCTTAGGTCTTTGATCCCCAACCATCAACCTCACACAAGCTGAACGCTGGCCGCTGGTCCGCTCCAAGCTAACCTGTGTTTCCAAGAAAATCCTGCACATTTTGGTCCTAATTACAAAAAAATATTTTGTAATATATGTAATATTTGGAAAATTTTCATAACCCAGTGTCAGCATCCATCAGTGTGTGAGGAAGACGAGCCAGCTGGACGGGTTAAAGAGAAAGGGCAGCAGAAAACACAGACTGCAGTTTAAAGTTTACACACAGCGAGTGCGTAACGCTCAATATTCATGGAAACTGATCAAAATGGCCACAGACTGTAGATAAAAAATGGCAGTAACCACACTGATGTCATTGGTTGATTTTGGAGCCTGCTGACTAAGTAACATCCAGAATACAAAGATGAAGCCGCAGGCGTCCATAGTCAGAGATCAGCAGCGGCAGCCTCCGTCTCCTGGAGTGACACCAACGTCTGTCATCCAACCTGAACAGCACACACACACTAATGGCCGCCTCGTGTGTTTTTACCTGCGAGAGGACAGGTATGACACACCAAAGCGTTCAGGCTGACAGGGTCAGGGTTCCTGCTGATTTTTGTGCCTCATGGCAGGTGAGAGCACTGAAGGAGGAGTCAGAGGGGTGTGGTTAAAAAGCAGACGCTGTTTTATTTGTGTGACAGAGAGTGAGTGTGTGCAGTGGAGAGAGCGAGAGCTCGATATCCAAGCGATGGCTCCGCAGCAGCGAGCCAGACTCCCCCTGGCTCTCCTTAGAGCTTCTTCATTATGCATGTGCTGTCGTTCTGTGACGCCTGAAACCGCAGCAGCGCAGGACTGTCAGCGACGGTGATCCCATTATGCGGCGTACCTGAGGTCCTTACAGCCTCCACCGCCTTCCGTCAGAGCTTCTCGTGTAAACATGAAGCAGCACTGAAACACACAAAGCTGCAGTTCCTCTAACGCCCACTTGGGGCTCCAGAAGTCTCACCTGACTCACCTTTTAGGTGAGCTGCAGTTTTTGGAGCTTGGTTTTTCAGACCCGAGGGATTTGCTGCTGTTTTACCTGCACAGGCGCCTTTAGCCTGAACGTTACTGCAGCTCAGTCGTACCAGGAAAAGAAATCCGGGTCGGGTCACAACGCCCATGTGTCTGCTGCAGGCTGCTTCTGACGCAGCTTCACATGGTTTGATAAAATTATCCCAAAAGTCCAAAACTCAGGAAAGAAACGCTGACCTGGAGCTGTTTACCGAGTGCACGGTACAAATGAGCTCCTGCAGTTTCTCATACATTTAAATGAGCTTCAGCGGACCCCTGTGTGCAGCAGCGCCCCCTGGTGTGTGGTGACCACCGCCTGCAGCATGTTTACAGGCTGCTCATTAACCCGCTCTCAGGCCCGTGTTGGAGAACTGCTGAGCAAACTGCTGTTAAAATATGGCATAAATGTGCATGTGTTAGCTGTTCGCTGCACTACTTGTCCTCCTGCGGTTCTTTCCAGTTTCCAGAAACAAACTCTGCTTTTCCAGAATCCCAGAAAACATCTGCCCGACCTGCCGAGCACACAAGGCAGACGTGACAAGGGAAAAAGTCTGAGTGTCTAATGATATGTTTGAGGGAGCATTTCTTTGATTTTTCCTTTGATTTCATAAACGCCTCGTCAGCGTCTCTGTTCGTTACAGCGACATGTGTTTGAGGGTCTGTGCTGCTTTTGTTTCCACGTCAAAAACAAAACGAGCCATAAAAAAGGAAAAAGCAGCGTGACTCAGTCACGCAGTCTGACCCCAGAGTCTCGTCTGGCAGCGGCTGACACACTGGCGGCTGTAATTCGGTGGGATGACGCATCGCGGCAGTCGGACACGCCGTACATCGAGCTGTCAGTGAGATCTGTGACCCAGAAAATCTGAACAAGAGCAACAACAACAAACTCCAGAGAGCTGAAGTGTTTCCCCGTGTGTCCGACACCGTGGTGCTGCTGTCAGGCTGACGGACCGAAGCAAACTGAAAATCAGACAGATTCTCAGGCAACTTCTGTTAACACCTCCGCCCCCCCACAGATCTCTTGGTGACCACCAGAGAGGATCTGCTGAAATCAGCAGAACTTTTATCCATTTTTGGAGATTCATTTACGTATGTTTCACATTTTAAAATGAGTGAGGTTTAAGCACGGTCACGTTCAGACGTGGTCATGTAAACAGCTTCTTCCTGTCTCACAGGAAGCTGGGTGGACATGTTGAAACAGTCGACGTGTGAACAGAAACCTGAGCCGTGTGGCACATTAATAAAACACTGTGTGTGTGTGTGAGACACCCCAACACAAACTCTGAGCCGACATTTTCTGCCCCATAAAGTTGGCTACATCCCGTCAGGGATTCGTATAAATGAAGCTGGAGCATTGAGTCAGCACTCGAGGATCCGTCCAGATACAATTATTGTCGAATCTCCACATTTTTTCTGACGCTGCTGTAATGCTCCTCTCCAAAGAGGGATTGCACGGACATCTCTAATTCACTTTTCTCTCCAGCTGTGAGGAGGTGCTGCAGGAGGAGTCTCTCTTCTCACCGTTACAGTAAATCAGGCCTCCAGCATCTCCTTATTTCCTGTTTTGATTTTCAGTTTCTTATTTGAACCACAAACCTCTGAATCCTTTCTGTTTATATTCATTATTCATCATTTCAACAATGGAAAAGCAGACTTCTTGAAATAGACAGCGGCGGCAGCGGCACAGCTGTCCCTCTGCAGTTCGCGGAGACTTCAAGTGCCTGTCAGTCAAATACCCTGAGAGTCGCCATCACGGCTGTCCTACTTTGAGCTTCCAGGCTCAAAGCTTCAGTCGGAGCGAGGAGAAAATCCTCCATTCGTCACAGTGCGCAGACGCAGCACCGAGGACTTCAAGTGATTTCCATACTGGTGCTGGACGGCTGCTGAGAGCGCGTCCACATCCAGGCCCACAGGATAAAAACTTGCTTTCCTGGACGCTCTGTGGAGGCACACTCATGTTCGGCGACCCCTAGTGGCCAAAAATATGAAACCAAACCTTACAACTGATCCCAGAGAGCCGGGCTCCGAACTCCTGGTTCAGGTGTGTTTACCTTTGTTATCTGCCGAAAGAGTCACATGATACGGCTGGAGCAGGCATGGGGACACTATGGGGACATTATGGGGCAGATATGGTGTTAGAGTGAAGCAGCAGCACACTGTAGAGCAGTGGTTCCCAAACTTTGCTACAAACACATCCTCCAACCACACACCCATATTTTGTTTTCAAACTCCATTGCAGTTCATTCCACACCTCAAACCTTTTGTAAACAATTAAACAAATAAAAGTAAACTGCGATAAATTACAGGCAGAAATAAAATAAACCACTAAACAAGCCATCTTTATGGTGTAATTATTTTACATATAGTTTTTTTCTTTTTTGTTTTGTTTTACTATATAAGAATATTCAACACTGCTATCAATACATTTTTCAAAGAATGTCTCTCTGTGCAAAATGGGTTTAAAAACATAAACAACTGTGGGATACTGTTTGTCCGTGAGCCATTGCAGGGGAACAAATTGTGCCTCCCCTGCAATAGCTCTGCACCCCCCCACAGGGGGTGCGCCTCCCACTTTGGGAACCACTGCTGTAGAGGATGCTGAGATGACCCGGAGCTCCTGCTTCAGGTAAATGAATTTCAGTTCAATTCAATTCAATTTTATTTATATAGCGCCAAGTCACAACAACAGTCGCCTCAAGGCGCTTTATATTGTGTAGTAGATCGTACAATAATAGATACAGCGAAAAATCCAACAATCATATGACCCCCTATGAGCAAGCACTTTGGCGACAGTGGGAAGGAAAAACTCCCTTTTAACAGGAAGAAACCTCCGGCAGAACCAGGCTCAGGGAGGGGCAGGGCCATCTGCTGCGACCGGTTGGGGTGAGAGAAGGAAAACAGGATAAAGACATGCTGTGGAAGAGAGACAGAGATTAATAACAGGTATGATTCAATGCAGAGAGGTCTATTAACACAAAGTGAGTGAGAAAGATGAC
>VUQG01029179.1:0-37090 GCA_015106755.1 Etia nguti | reverse complement strand
TAATAAAAGAGATATTAAAAAAAAAAAAAAAAAAAAAAAAAAAAAGAGTACTCTATTGAATATCAACTTTTAAAATAAATATTTGGAAAACTGCCTGACCTTTTTAATGAGGTGAGAGTGTCCTCTAAACATATCATCCTAACTTTAACGACTTTTCTAAAACACAGAATGTCAGTTCTAATGTTCATTTCTTGTGATTAATATGCACAGTAAAGTGTCAAAATGTTGTTTACCCCTGGGCAGGATGAAACACCATCTGCTGAAAAATATGTAGACAAAAGTAAGTCAAATGCCCTCATTGCTCTTGAACTGTTGAGACAAGAATCTACAAACCACTTTTTAAAGTTGATATTCACCAAGCTTTGAGGCAAATGTTTTATGCTCTGTGTAATATAGATTATCTTTAATAGTGATATTATTGAAAAAAGACTAACTATTAAATAAACACCAAATTCTTCTCCATTTCCACACATGGATCCAAACACATGCTTTCATATGCACTGTCTTTTTGCTGACTTTGATATAGACTGCCAAAGTCAATGGTGAGTTGCCTTTAACCTGCATTTCCTCTAATGGAGAGCAATCCTCTGGTTTTACAAAGAAGTTTGGTTTCACAGAAGTCTATGGGGAAAAGACCACAGGGATCTGTGTTGTCTGACCTCAGTAAATGTATCGTTTCAGTGGCCACTTTTAAGTGTTATTAAATACTGCATAATGTTCATCATGTTACAGTCTTAATAGAGTCAAAGGGAACAATCATGAAGGGTATCTTTTTTCCCTACCTTGTGGTTGAGAAGTATGTATGAGGATGGAAAGTTCCTAAGTTTCTCACCAGGAAGCGTGATGGATAAAGTACTCTGCTTGCGCTCAGATCACAAAGGCATCACAATGGGACCTCACTAAACATCCATCCATTTATCCATCCATCTGTTACTTGATCCTGGCCACCCTATGAAGAAAAACTGTTTGAACAGTTATATATGCTATGTTACTCTTTCGGTCATTTCCCTTATCTCATGACCACAGGTGAGGGTTGGAACATTGATGGACTGGCAAATCAAAAGCTTTGTCTTTCTGCTCCATTCTCTTCACCATGAGAGGTCTGACACTGCTGACGTTGCACCAGTCCAACTAATGCTCTGTTTTCCTATGACTCATGAATAAGAAATATTTGAACTTCCTCCTTTGAGGCAGTGCATCTCCTCCAACCCACAGAGAATTTCACTGTTCTGTTGAAATGTTAAACCTTAAAACTTTCTATGCTTTTCTCACTAGACTAATCTCTATACCAAGCAGCCTTAAATGTTGACTGTTAAAAAGACCCAAATTGTCAGGTACAAGATGACATGTTAAATTTCCTAGGATGAAGCAGTGTTACACAGATTCTGCTCAGGCACAGCAAAAACCTGTTATCAGAATATAGTATGGTGATATTTATTTAATTTTGTAACATTGTGATATTAAAAATATTTATTTGGTCCTTTATTCACAACATAACAATAAACACATGGATATTTGTGATTTCTGCATTTGATCCTGACATGGCCTGAATGCAGCAGTCACAGAATTTTCTGGATGAGTGTGTGAGATTTACTTGCTTTGTTTAAAAGCACTTTATGTCCTAAAATCTGAATTTCTTTGGCAGATTTCCCCATTCAGCCCAGCCAAGGAATCAGAACAAACAAGCTCACTCTCAGAAATCTAACCTCTTGGGAGTCCAGGTGCAGCTCTGTTACAATCAGCCAAGCCTGTCTGGTAAAGCACTTTGCTTTGTGGAAGAAATATAAAAATGTTAGTGTATTTGTCCAGTTTTCAAAAAATTCATCTCGCAATTTTCACACATTAAAGTGGAATTCAAGGTACCACAATTGTGTATGCTACCAGGAGTGAAGGATTTTGGATAACCTAAACAGGCCTGCTTTCATGCATGCATGCATTCAGTATCATGGGAAGGCTGGAGCCTATCTGGAACACAGAGAAAGATAATCATTCACGCTCACATTCACATGCACAGGGAGAACATGAAAGGCCTCACCGGCTGCTTGATTCAAACCCAGGACCCTCTTGGTGTAATGAAAGAAGTTGTTAGCACAGAGTGCTAACCACTGCACTGCTAGGCCACCCTGCTAGCATGGAGTTGTTAAAAACAAAAACAACAACAACAACAACAAAAAAAACACCTACTGTAGAGCAGGTAGCTCAATGGTGATAGCACTGTGTCTAGATAGAATGCTGATTGGTTAGGCAGTAGGCTTGAATATGACTATGAGTATGTTGTTGGAGCTAAGCTAAAGGACCAGCAACACCACAAACACAAAAACTGACCAAAGACTGCTTTTTTCAAGATTTCTGACACCGCCCCCTGGTGACAGCACACAGCTACAACATGTGGATGAGAGTGCAAAGCTCTCTTTATAAGCTCTGTACAGGAAAAGCAAACAAACAAAAACAAAACAAAAAAGTGCAGTATGTGTATTGTTAATTAGTATTTGATTTTAATTATTCTATTTTAAATTTGCAAGAGATGACATGGAATTTGAGCTTTGGAGTTCATAATTAATTCAAAAATGGGAATTTGTTTTTGTGCAGTATATGTGGAGCTTTTGTCCACACTAAATGGTTGTCATCAAACACGTAAGTTATTTTGAACAACACTTCCACAGATTGTGGATGCTGATTCCAGCCGCTTAACATCTGCGCAACAACTAAATTAACATGATGACATTTAACACCGTCACATTTTTAGTTTAGCATTTTAGCATGCAAATTTTGCTGGTGGAAATGGTACTAGCTTTGCAGGTGAGGCCCGTAAGCCTTTTGCTGTGAGGCTAAATGCTGAACACTGAGCCACCCTGCTGCAAAATAAATATAATGTATACATTTCTGCTAGGCGATGTCATGAGAAGTTACCAGAATAACCAAATAGACGCACCATGATTCATCATAAATGTATACAAAAGATCATGGCAATCTATCAAATAGTTGCTGCTATAGTTCATTCTGGATCAAAGGGTAGCTTTTCATTTAGCTACTGGAAAAGCTTTTGCTTCTATAAAGAGAAACGTGTATGATGTGTGTACACAGGTTGGTTCTTTTAGATTTTGTTTTTCCTCCTTTAAATTTGAAATGAAAACACAGCCTGTGGTTTCACATGCTGAACTATATACAGCATCCCACAAAATACAGCAGCTTCCTGGTATTCCCTTCTCTAAATTCAGCTTTTACATTAAAAAAAATGTGCTCACCTGCAGTGGCCCCTCATGGCATTATATATGATAAACAGCCCTCCTAAAAAAAAAGCATTACCTAAATTTGTATCTGCCCTTTTAACACTGAAGGCAGGATGGCAAGCTGTAGCAGATGGCCCAAAGACTTCCTATTTTCACAGACTGCTAATTAGAGCCCTCACCTTTAATGTCAGCCACAGACTGCTTTTAGTGCAATTAGCCTAATGGGGTCCGGGCCTGTGAATAGCCTGTAATGTTTAGTAAGGGCCAGTCATAGCACTGGAGTTAGTGTATGTCAAAATAAAGGACAAAAGAGGTCTAACACATCGCAGAACCATTTATTACAGGAACTGATGGAGGGTGAGACTGTAACCATGATTACCCAGAGAAACTATTTAATTAGATGCATTAATAATTGAACTAATTAGCTCCCATGAGTCTCGCAAATGAAGAGGGAACCTGGAGCTTCACTTGCACCTCATCAGTTGATTAATTAGTCTGTTGATCGTTAGCTGTCTTGATGGCCTATATGCGATCAGATGAGAGGGTGGATAATGAGGAATAGTCGGTCGATGGTGCTGGTTAATTAGTGTGACCTGATCCAGGGGCCATGTTAGAACAGTTGTTGATGCCACAGCTTCTAATGAGGAGGATTTAGGGCCGGATGATCTATTTGGAAGCAGGCTCCAGTGTTGTTTGTGGATTTAGATGTGTACCAGCCTTGATAACCCCTTTGAAAATCACTAAATTTTTCCAATAATCTGTCTACAGGGACTATGTCCAAATGTTCAATATTAACTTTAAATAATGACCTTCCCATGCCCTATTGTATTTCTATTCATAAATCTTCAATATAGTGACTTACAGCAGGTCTGGGACTTAAAAATTGCCTTTCAAGGCTATTCACAATCCATCTTTTGCATTCATATAAGGGTAAAATTGAATGCAGTAGGCTTATGATATAGCTATTTTAGATGGTTCCATAGCAAGAATTCCTATAACTACCCTGTATAAATGTCTTAAAGATTAAATTATCTACTTTAAATAACTTATATATCATGTTCTTATAAGGAGGTAATACAATCAGTCTATTACCGAGGTTGCAATGCTCTACCCCATAATTAAAGTATCACATCATCTTATAGTATTAATCAAGACTCTGCAGTATGTCAGAGGAAGATGCAGAACTATCCAAAACTAATTTTTTGTTCTTATTGATGTTCTTAAATGGCTTTAAAAATGTGTTTTCTTCAAAAGCCTGCAGTATGATTCATGACTATATTGAGTTTATTGCCCTATAACCGATTCACAATATGACATCTCTTTCAATAATATAATATCACACATAAATCAATCAGTTCTTTATCAAACACCTTCGCTTTAAGATTCTTTCTCATGTTGTAAAGTCATTTGAAAAGAGTTTTCACAGGACTCTATGCTGTCCTGTGAAAAACTGAGTAAACCCCATGATTCAGTGGCTTGTAGACACACCTTTAGCAGCAGCAACTTGAGGTAATAATTTTCTGTATGACCTTTTCAGTCTTTCACATCGTTGTGGAAGAATTTTTGCCCAATCTTCTTTACAACATTTCTTCAGTTCATTCAGGTTTGTGAGCATTTGTTTGTGCACAGCTCTCTCAAGGTCCCCAACAGCTTTCAGTTAGGTTGAGGTCTGGACTTTGACTGGGCCATTGCAACACCTTGATTATTTTCTTTTTCCACTATTCTGTTGTAGAGTTGCTGCTTTGCTTGGAATCATTGTCCTTTTGCATGCCCCAGTTTTGGCCTATCTTTAGCTGTCAGACAGATGGCCTCACATTTGACTTCACAATGCTTGGGTATACAGAGGAGTTCATGTCCAACTCAGTGACTGAGTGCCAAGGTCCTGTGGCTATGAAAAAGCCCAAATCATCACCTCTCCACCAATCTTAACAGTCAGTATGAGGTGTTTGTATTGATATCCTGTGGTTGGTTTTCCTGCTGTGTATCAATTAATATCTTTATTTTGGTCTCCTCTTTCAAGAAGTCTTGTTGACTGCTCAGAGTACTTTGCAAACATAAGCCTCTTTAGTTAGACAAGGCTTTCTCCCTGACAACCCTTCCAAAACAAATCATATTTATTCAGTCTTTTTCTAATTGTACTGTCATTTTAACATTTAACATGCTGACCTGGGACGACTGACAGCTATATCGAGTGTTTCCCAGTTACGAATAATCTTTCTCACTATAGAATGATGGACTTCAGATTATTTGGAAATGGCCTTATAACCCTTCGCAGACTGGCAGCAACACTGTCGGTTAAGCAACTGCTGATGTCTTTCTTCCTTGGCATCGTGTTCACACACACCTGAATACTACAGACAGGCAAACTGCCAAAACATCAACTTTCATAGAGGTGGTCACACTTCCTGATGACCAGTTAATCAAGTGCATTTAATTAACAGCATCTGGCCCCAACATATTCTCTTCATTTTTATGACTCCTTGCTTACGATATCGCTATTATACTCGAGGAGTCAGAAGGTTATAGCAGCCAGTCTGCTGACAAATGCATTGATACATTAGCATCATAGCCTGGATAGGATCTGTGCACTTTATTTCATTAATGCTACCATGTGTATCATATTTATGCACCAGAGAGCATTTGTCTGCATGCAGCAGCTCTATGCCCCACCAGTTTGAGAACCACTGCTTATCACCTAATAACAACCTGTGGTAATAGGTTTGCCAATTAGGTCATTGTGACCTTTAGCTGCTGTATATTTGTATGGTTTTTGCTTAATATTTCAACATGGGGTTGCACTACTAATCTCATAGTAAGTTTTAGCTGCTTTAAAGAGCTTAGACTTCCTTAAAAAAAAAATCAGCATGTAGCTTTAGGTGAGCCTACTCAAGCCCTAAACTCTTGAGTAGGACACACCTTTGTTTTAATGTTTTTATGTCACACATGCTGATCATAGTCTCACAGGGACCGAAAGTATGATCATTACTTTTCTGGCATGGTCTATGCTTTTTGTGGTGTTCTATTAACTTCTTAATTTTCCCACAAGGTCTTGCTGTATGTAATTGCTCTATTATGAAGCTTTCAGCTACTTTATTGCTCTTTTATAGGTTTCAATTTCCTGTCATATTCATGGAAGACTGAAGGTATAGACAAGCTTTTTTTTATGTGATCTATATTGGCATCGCCCCCACTAACCTACTAAAAATCTCCAGAAGAAATGATGTTGGGCTTTTAGCAGTTTAATCATGTTTTTATTCCATATTTCCCTGTTCAAGGCCATCTAAAATGATGTATTCATGTCGAAACCCGAAATCAACTCATCTTTTTAAGTATTTCCTGATTATGGCATCTGGAGATTTAATCACCTGTATGGCTATTTCGTTTTGAAAACTGTATTACAGATACCTTTCGTGGTATCTGTAATACAGTATAGTCTTAACCCGAGCTAATCTATTACCTTTAAAAAAATATCCTAAGTACATTAATAAAGGATGAACACGCTGAACAGGCCCGCGCCTGTGCACGTTCGCGCACAAAAAAAAGGCTCTGCATCTGTCGTGCTGAAAAGCCACAGCTTTGACTACAGGGCGCCCTGGAGATAATTGGTGTCCTTGGAGTTGAATAAGCTCATTTTAAAACACCTCAGGCCCGGGCTGTCCTGGTGTGTGACTGTGTATTGAATAATTGATTTAGAGAGGGAGGGGGCGGTTACTATCAGATCTGAACATAATGACTTTATATAATTAGCACGCCGCGTTAAAAAAAACATTTGACTCTGGGAGTTTTTTGCAGTGAGAGAGAGAAAGAGAGAGAGAGAGGGTAGAGAGAGAGAGAGGAGGGGGGAGGCTCTTTCTGTGCAGAAGGGCTCATTTGAGGGGAACAGCCGCAGCCTGTGCAGATAGAGAAATACTTACGCACTGACATCAGCCAAGATAATGCTCAGCCACTGTTGATTTGAGGACATCTCTACTGCCGGGCAAGGTGATACTCCGGGAAGCTGTTTTCATCCATCCACGGGCTATTTTTACGCGCGAGGGAAAAGAGAGCGACTCCGCTGCTGTTTCTCTAGGCTCTCTCTTCGGGGACTATGAAGAGCGGAGCTGAAGTTTGAGCGACTCTAGGTTCAAACGGCGCGTCCAGGCCTGTGTTTGTTACCGCTCTTCCACGCAGGAGAATAAAGGCTGATATTTCTCCCACTGTTGGATTATTACCGTTTACCTAAAGGATGGTGCTGGACAAGGAGGAGAGTGAGTACACGTTTCCTCGCTTAAACTGGTACTCAGTACTTCCACTTTAATGGGCACACCTGTGCAACACAATGCAACCCCAAGGAACTATTCTACCACATCAGGTCGATTTTGATGATGTTGACAGGATCATAGAGGCTTTAAACCAGTAACACGCTTCAGGTTACTTATATCTATAAACGGAAACAACACATTTCCTACAATGTCATAAAACTAGAAATAGAGATAAATGTGCCACAGACTTCCCTAATGAAGTGTATCTATCTATCTATCTATCTATCTATCTATCTATCTATCTATCTATCTATCTATCTATAAGCTTGCTCTATGATATTGTTAATGTGCAACAATAAAAAAAAAATAGATTGCACAAAAAGCCCTTATTGAGATTCAGTCTTTGTGTGTCATTCCTGACAGAAAACTAACAATGAACCTCCTCTGTCTGTCTCTGTGTCTCTCACCTGGCTTTTTTCCTGCCAGGTGTGTCTCTTGTGTCCCTCCAGTCCAGAGAAAAGCCGAGGGGCTGCGCCGGCTGTAACGGGAAGATACGGGACCGCTTCATGCTTCAGGCGTTAGACAGATACTGGCATGAGGACTGTCTGAAGTGTGCCTGCTGTGACTGCCGCTTGGGCCGGGTGGGCTCCACACTCTACACCCGGGCCAACCTCATCCTTTGCCGCAGAGACTACCTGAGGTACAGCTCCCATATGTGAAATTTGAGCGTTTTTCTGAGAGAATGGTACTACGATATCAAACTGAAGCAAGTGGCCCATAAAGGCAATCAAGTGTCCACAATTGTCAACACATCAGTAAATAAATTAAATCTGTCCAAGCATCATTTGACAGTGTTTGGATGTGGTGTACTTGAGAGGGAATGTTTTGAGTCACCATATTTCGACTCTGCGTTGCAGTCTTGTGGACAAATACTCATTTGCTTTTATCTGTGAAAGGGTTTATCCTGCAGGGTGACTGGTTAACTGTTACATTATCAAACATGAACTAGTTTTGAGGTTTACGGGTTCAAGAGCACAAACAAGAACATCAGCTGTCTGCAGTAAATTTACACAGCATAAGCATAAGCATAAGCACATAAGCATCTTGTATGCAGCATAAGAAACAACCGGCTGCAGCCCCTTCCTTTGTCAGAGAAACACAAACTGAAGGCAGAACAGTGAAGCTTGCACTTTGTGAATGTTTCTGTGGTCTCTTAAAGTTCTTAAAATGGACTTTGCTAATGATTAATTTCTTCGTAAGAAGAAATGTAGCTGGAGACATCAGTCTTTAAGGGGTGATATTAGCTGTGATTAAGTTTGTGTTGGTACTTCAGTAGAATGAACAGTTGATGCTTTTCAGTTTCAATACACTTTTATTTAGATAGCGCCAAATCAGAAACAAAGCACTTTTTATTATAAGTTAAAGACCCTTAAATGATAGAGAGAAAACCTCAACAATCAGATGACTCCCTATGAGTAAGCACTTGGCGACAGTGGGAAAGGAAAACTCCCTTTTAACAGGAAGAAACCTCTGGCAGAACCAGGCTCAGGGAGGGTCGGCCATCTGCTGTGACTGGTCGGGGGTGAGGGGAGGGAGAGAGGAAAAAGACACGCTGTGGAAGACAATCAAAGAATAATAATAACTAATAACTAATTATTTCATGCAAAGTGGTGTATAAACACATACAAAGTGGATAGTTTCATCTAGGAGCAGCACCACAGACTACAGGTCTGAAAAATGAAGCCAAAGCACGGGCCTCAAACCTGCATTATTTCTAAGTGCCAGCAGGGGGCGACTCCTGTGGTTACAAAAAGAAGTCTAGTGGTCAAAACCCCACGAGAAAATGACACTGCTTATGGCAAAAAGTTGATTCTGTCCATCTGGACTGAAAACACTACGTCCAGATGAACAGAATCAACTTTTTGGGATTTACTTACCTGGATGATTAAGCATTCCTCAAGACATGACACTGCTTAATTTTTTCGCTCATTAAAATTTTCCTAGTGAGTTCATGGTTTGAAATGCTTGCTTTAAGTTCCCTTTATTAGACCATGTTATTAATTTACCAAATTCGTTCTCCATTTAGAGTAAAACTGACTATAAAGCAGGATATCCTTTAGGGTTTGGCCACCTCATGATTACAGTGCACGGCCATCTGTACAATAGCTGAAGTTATTCTGCACCTTTCGTGACTATGATTTGGTACACAGGTAAGTATGTTTCAATGTACTTGGGGTTTAAATAGATTTCTACCTTAGCCCTTTTAAAACCATGAACCCTTTATAAACAAACCTTGTCTGCGTCAACGGGCTCCCCCGAGAGTTATATACCTCTGATTTTTCTTGCCTAGAAATAATGATATCTGGTGTCAGGTCAGCAAGAGAACTCCTGATATCGCAGCCACATTGCTGAACTCATGTGTTAGTCTCATGTACAATCCAGCTGGATTTGGTTGGAGCTAAGTCGCTCATTAGCTGCACTGCACTTAAGAGACCAAAACCCCTTTTGACAGTTAAATTGGCTAGATTGCCTCCTGTTTTCCTCATCATTGCAAGGGTGCAGACCAAAAGCCTTTGAAGAGTGGGATTAAAACCATGTGATTTCTTTTAATTGGACCATTTGTAGAGAATTAGCATTGAGCTTCGTAGCCTCGTTAAGGAGCAGGAAAAAAACCCACCAGGTGCCTGACTCGAGCTCGTTAGATCAGAACATTCTGTTAATTAGGCCTCACTTTTGTTCTCGCGTTGGTCACTCATTTGATGACGTTTTCCATTTGTAATCCAGGGCTGCTCAGTGCTTTTCTCCCTTATTACATGGATGACCTTTTTCCGTAAGGGTTCCTCCAAAGCCCCCTTTTTCTATTTGGCATCTAATGGAATATGGAAATCAGTGGCAGCCACTTGTCTTCATGTGTGCCGGGCTCTTGGGGAGCTATTTGGTCATTCTGTTAGAGGTGAATAAGCGGTGAGGCCATCTGCAGCTGGCCAGCACAAAGCATTTATAGCAACACAGTTTGTTCTCAGGTGGTCTGAGGACAAGGTTCAAAAGTTGCCAGATAAATTTTGGGTTTCAGAAGAGAGTAATAAATTGACTTTCTTCTTAAAGTTACTGACATTTCATATAAATCGTGACATTTTAATATCAGTTGATCTCTATTTTGCTGCTCTCTATCAGCAGTAATGCATTAGTGATAGAGCTCATATCCAGTTTATGAAAACTCTTACATTTGATATTCTGAAGGCTCACATATGTGAAGAAAAAAGATTAGTGCAGAAATAACAGATGTTTGAAGAGAATAGATGGAAAGTTGTAACCCTACCTTCACGCAGTGTTGGCAGAGCAACACTGTTAAAACAATGGGGTGTACTGACTTTTTTCCAGGCTTTCTAACTGTAATGCTATACCTCTTACCTCTTAACATGCCTCAGATTGTTGGTGACCTATGTAGGGTTAGGAATATAGTTTAGGTTCTGAATTTATGGGATATTTGCCAAATGAAAAGCATTTAACAGAAAAACTGTAATGTCAGAACGTATCAGACGTTGTTGGAGACATTTTATGGTATAATCAGGTGTTGATGAGCAAAACCAGATTTTAAAAATGAACCGTTAATGCTAAACTATAGTAATAAATGGAGGAAATGGAGAAAGAACATATCACAAGGTAAGAGGTATTCAGTGTATTGCTCTGACTACCTAATGATGACTCCTCCATCCCCTCTCCCTTAACTGATCACAGCAGATGGCTGTCCCACCCGGAGCCCAGTTCTGCTGGAGGTGTCTTCCTAATAAAAGGGAGTTTTCCTTCCCACTATCATCAAGTGCTTGCTAATAGGGGGTCGTGTGACTATTGGAGTTTTCATGCAGTCTTTACCATACAATTTAAAGAGCTTTGAGGTGACTATTTGTTGTGATATAAATAAAACTGATTTTAACTTACTTACTGGAGTTTGTGTGATGCATTACAAACCCCGTGGTTTTCTCATTATCTGTCCACATGGGGTGTCTGGACTAATTTTGGCAACAAAGCTGAAACAATTAATCATACATGCCACTTGACAAGTAAAAACAAGAAACGTTTTCTGCAGAGATTCATGCTTTTCTTGCCTTTCGCTCACATTTCAGCTTTTTGACTGTCGAGTCTGCAGATTGGTTGATAATAAACTTGATAATAAGCTCATACTATCATCTCCTCATAATTACTACTAGAGGCACGATTTGAATGGTTTTTCACACTTGGCTGCACTTATATGTATATAATGTGGGCTCTGCATTAGGGGGAGTGGAAACAGCCATCAATAATCACGCAGGAAACGCAGTGCGGTTCACCGCTATAAATCAGTAATTGAAGTGATTATTTGCGAACGGTGCTCGAGCATCATCTGTGATGCTCTCTGGGACACACAAGGCTACCTTTTGTCCTCTGGTTCAGTGTTTTTTTTTTCCTTCTGCAGCTCTTGGCTGAAATGTATCTGTGTTTGTCCAGATTACAGGCCTGCTTGTTGCCCTCTCTCCCTCTGCAGGCTCTTTGGGGTGACGGGGAACTGTGCAGCCTGCAGTAAGCTGATCCCTGCCTTTGAGATGGTGATGAGAGCCAGAGACAACGTCTACCATTTAGACTGCTTTGCCTGTCAGCTCTGCCGCCAGAGGTAAGATTAGGGTAGCAATTAGCCAGGGAGATCAAATTCAGTTGACTTATCTAGGAGATGTACTCCTGAGCTCACTGGTCATTAAGAGCATATTAGCAGTGCACCGTAATCAGAATGCGATGAAATCCCCTTCACTTGAAAAACTTCAAGGGGTTAAAGACTTTGTATATCACTCAGATAGTTAATCAGGCAGCAGTCATGCAAGATTAAATTTCTAAGTATTATAGCTACAGATGTATGTTGAAAATATGCCTGAAATGCTCCTCTGGGGCCTCATCATTCACTTCGGCTGTAGCAAGAACCAAGACCCAGTTCCATATTTTGATTTCTCTCGGCAGATTTTGCGTGGGAGACAAGTTTTTCCTCAAGAACAACATGATCCTGTGCCAGCTGGACTATGAAGGGGGCCATCTTAATGGCAGCACCGAGAGGCAGCCTCAGTAAGAGGTAATATTCTGATGACGATGAATTACAGTTCCAGACACACGGTCTGACAGTTTGAACTAAACCATGCACTTAAATAATAGGAAGGTATACAAGTGAGTGGCCCGGATCATCCCAAATATGACCACATGTAGACACGAGAGTCCCTAACAAGACGTTGCAAATTTAGAATTCCTGCAGAGAAATGTTTAGTTTGTTTTCCACATTATGTGACATTCAGGGATACATGTGGGAATCTCTTAGCCACATATTAATCAGACTGAATATTTTACAGACTCTGCACCAGGTTTTACCACTTTACAGGGATCTTAAGCCATCTGCATTTCAGACCTGAACTTTTCCAGTACTGAACAGACATGTGAAAATGCAAATGTCCGTTGTTTTTGGACTACACTTTAACCTCACTTAAACATGCAAGCTTTCCCATATTAAGTCTTTGTGTGGCTAGATTATGCTGATTTAAATAGTAAATAGTAAATGGATTGCTTCTTATACACTGATCAGCCATAACATTATGGCCACCTGCCTAATATTGTGCTGGACCCGTCAAGGCATGGACTGCACTAGACCCCTAAAGGTGTGCTGTGGTATCAGTCCTATAAGTTGCGATCAGACTTTGTTTGTCCAGCACTTTCAACAGAAGCACATGGACCACAGCATCCACGTGATGTTGCTTTGTGATCCAGTTTTCATACTCAGGTGCCCATTGTTGGTGCTTTCAGTGGAGGACAGGGGTCTCTTTGGGTATGACTGTGGCTGTGCAGCCCCATACATAACAAACTCTGATGCACTGTGTGTTCTGACACGTTTATATCAGCAGCATTAACCTTTTCAGCACTTTGAGCCACAGTTGCTCGTCTGTTTTATTGGCCCACACGTGCCAGCCTTCACTCCCCATATGTATCAGTGTGCTTTGGCCGCCCATGACCCTGTTGCTGGTTTACCACTGTTTCTTCCTTGGACCACTTTTGATAGATACTGACCACTACAGGCTGAGAACACCCCACAAGAGCTGCAGTTTTGGAGATGCTCTGAACCAGTCACATAGCCATCACAATCTGAACCTTGTCTAACTTGCTCAAATTGTTACACTTGCCCATTTTTCCTGCTTCTAACACATCAGCTTTGAGGAGAAAATGTTCACTTGCTCTCTAATATATCCCGCCCACTAACTGGTGCCATGATGGAGAGATACTCAGTGCTATTCACTTCACCTGTCAGTGGTCATAAGGTTATGCCTGATTGGTGTATAGGGCTTTTCTACTCTACTTGAACACTCAAAGTGCTTTATACTACATGTCTCATTCAACCTGGGGTTCAGTCTCTTGCAAGGATAATTTGGCATGCAGACTGAAGCAGGTCTGAAAAAAATGGTCTGAAATTCATGTGTGAAACCAGCTTTGGTATCACCTCTCTTATCTTAATGAATGGTGGGAGAGCCGTAACTTTTGTTTCAACTGTTACCATCTTGTATTGAAGCAACAGTCAAATATGATTTGAAACAAACCTAAATTTCAACCCTTTGGTGTGTTTGCCTCAAAAAAATGTGTTAAAAATGTTTTTATAACCCAGTTTTTAATTTTGCTATGCATGCATGTTACTTGGCATTACAGATGGCTCAATCGAGAATCCTTATGATCAACATCTCTGGCTGCAGTAATACTTAATATATATCTACTGTGTGAATATGTCAGTGTAACAACTGACATAGGGAGGCAGGTATCTTTGCAGTAATACATTTCTTCTGTATATTTCTGTTCAGGATTCTTTGAGTGTCATGTATCTCTCTCTCTCTGCCAATACTAATATTGATAAGAAAAATTGTAATTGTGTGAAATTTCAGAATTTCCTTTTAAGATTATTTGCAAACATACTGGCCCACATAGTGCTTTAGCCAACTTTGGTCAAAAGGTTAGAGATTTAATTTGAAGGATAAAGCAAAACTTTTTATATAAACTACTGGATTTACCTTTGGATCAGATGACTCCTTGCCAATAGATTCCTTTAACAGCTGAAGCTAAATCACTGACTATCCACTATATCAAAGTATAAATCAGTATAGGCATGTAAAGCTTTATTGTGGTTCTGAGTAGGGCTTTTTCTTTGAAGTAACTGATTAATAATTCTCTGCCTGATATTAGTCCCTGAAGAATATCTTCTTGGCTACTTTAGGAAGATTAATATGTTTGCTTTTATGAAATTTATCAGTAGTAAAACTAAGGGAGTGTGCTGTGCTTAAAGAAATATGTGCTTCCAGATCACTTTTTGTGATTCACACAGAATTAATCAGTACAGTGTGTACTTTGCAATGTGCTAAGCAAGGCTCAAGGGTCTTAAGCAAAGCAAAAATGTTTATTCCAGCCATTAAAACTCTGGATAAAGCTTCCAACATTGCAAGTATTTCTTCCCCACTGTCAGATATACTGTCCAGTGCTGTAATAATGGGAGCGTTACAATGGGACAACATATTCATTGTGGTTGGAGATGTTCTCTGCACTGCAACCTTGTAACTCCACTTAAACTCGTGTATTTGCTTGTTATTAGAGGGAATTTAAGCTACACAAACATGACAAAATGCTCCATCGCTGCTGCTCTAGTTCTAGTGCTCTAGTGGTGGGGGGGACTGAAGCCTATCCCAGCTACAATAGGACGAGAGGCAGGGTACACCCTGTATAGGTTGTCAGTCTTCGCACCCACATCTACACCTATGGGCAATTTAGATTCACTAATTAACCTAACCCCACTGACATGTCTTTGGACTGTGGGAGGAAGCCGGAGTACCCGGAAAGAACCCACACAAACACAGGGAACGCATGCAAACTCTACACAGAAAGGCTCCGGCCAGATGGTGAAGTCAAGCTCAGGACCTTCTTGCTGTGAGGCAACAGTTCTAAACACCGTGCCGTCCAGAGAATAATCATAATAATTCTGTCCTTATCTGTAGAACTCTTTGTAAAGTTGTTAACTGTAGTCACATAAATCCTGTGGAACTACATCCTGGGTTCTGCCTTTTTTAAGCCCCTAGATGGGCGTGTGAGCGGTGTTCAGCTGTGAGTGCAAATGGTTTGAGGAAAGCTGAAAGCACGCAATCCACAAATATGAAGTTTTCAGGGTCAGAAACATTCCCTAAAGCCACCAGCGGCCCAACATATCATTATGATACTAATTGTACTACTACAGTAGTAAAATACACACCATCGCCCTGCACGATTGGACACTGGAAGCTGAGAGTTTTTACTTTTGAATGATTTCACGTCTTCCCGTTAATGTTGAAGAATCTTGTAGATATCATTTGTGTTTTCAAAAAAGAAACATCTTTATGTATTCAGGGACATAAACACCAGCGTATTCAAGGTTTTAGGCAAGTATATTGTTAACTCAGGTTAAAAATGAGGTAACTTTATTACAAATGCAGACAGATGTTTGTCATATGCTGTATGTTTTGCTTGGAGCTCTCTAAAATGGGAGTCTACTTTAGATATGTGGCCCCAACCCTGTAATTTTGATAAAATGGATACAGTGAAAGCTTTTTGGCTTCATAAGGTTGTAACTCTTTATAAATGTTCTCTCGAGATCTAAGTAGCTTTGTTGATGTAGGATGTTTTTTTTCCTTTTTCCTTTTGACTTTTCATGAATGTGACCACTGGACGACTGCACATGTTGTGTGTTTTTCCACCTTCATGCAGCTGGTTAAAATGTAGATTAAAAAAAGCATAAAAATAATAACAAACACTACAATGAATCTTTTATTGTGCAAAATAATAAAGATAAAAACAAGCTTGTGTGTTCCACTGAACACAAACTTAAAAAAATAGTGCTTTATAGTGAGAAAACAACCTTTGGTGAAAGTAAAGTAGAAGTAAATAAAGTATAGAGAGCAGGTAAATTTATCTACAGTCCAATTGGGAGACTTAAATATTAATTATGCTCCTTTTGTTGATTTAAAAAAAAGAGTTTTTTAAAACAAGTGTTAAAGAAAAGCTACCAGTGTTGGATTCTTAGTGATGTTTTCTATTTGACTCTTTAGCTTACATTTCTGTGAGTTGCTTTTTCAATGCAGTGCAGTTGTTGTTATAGTTATTGAACAGCACACATTGACCAGAACATTATTTTAAATACAAATTTTATGTAGAACCCCAAACTTAAGGCTTCTGTGAGCAAATAAAGAATCGCATTCATCAAAGAAACTGCAGCATGTTTTTGTTTATGATAAAATCACTGCCTACTAAACAATCGTAGCATCACCGTTTCTGGAGGATCCCTCTGACCTCTGAGCACAGATAGAAGGAGGTTTTCATTAGTCTCTAATTTCTTCGTGTTTCCCTGTTGATCAGTAAGAAATATATATTCTTATCTTTTCTAGTTGGCAGCAAACAAATTGAAAACAATTGTATTGTTCTGTAGGCATGAACAGATGATCCTAAAACACCTAAAATACTCATTTATAATCCATCAGATTCTCCATTGTTTTAATGTTTAATGATAGAGTTGTGATGTTAATAACTCTGTTAACTTCACCATCTTTCCAGTTTTCTTTCTTGGTTTCAAATAGACTGATCATTAATAATAGAATTTTTCTTTTCTAGTCTTGGTGACCAAAATGCTTAAAGTGCAAACACACATTCAAACAGAACTTCTACTACTGTACACTGCTTTTACTCTCATACCACTACGTCGTCGACAGTGGTATGAGACAGTCAGTATTATAAATACAACTTCTCCATATTTTTCCCATAATATAGTTATGTTTTTCTTTGTAAAATTAGCTACTTTGTTGCCAGTGCACTTATCCATAATTATAACATAAACGCTTTCATGTGAACGTCCAAGGGAAGCCCTTGGCTAATTTAATGAGTTAACAGCCTACTTCGTGTAACCACTTTTCTAAGAGGTGTCTTCCTGTTAAAAGGGAGTTTTTCCTTCCCACTGTCACCAAGTGCTTATTCATAAGCAGGACATCTGATTGTTGAGGTTTTCTCTGTATTATTGTGGGATCTTTACCTTGTAATATAAAACTGACTATTGTGATTTGGCGCTGTATGAATTGAATTGAATTGAATTGAATTGAATTGAATTGAATTGAATTGAATTGAATTGAATTGAATTGAATTGAATTGCAAAAAAACCTGTGTAGGTTTTTGAATGAATGCATAGAGGCAATTATGGTAATCTCAGGTCAGCAGGCAGCTTGTTCCAAAGAATAGAACAATAACTGGAAGCATCTTCAGCATACTTGGATGTGATTCTAGGAAGATTTAAAAGATCTCCACCTGATGACCTGAGAGGTCTGACTGGGTTGTAAACAGTGAACAAGTGAGAGCTGTACCAGGGGGACAGACCATTGAGAGCTGTGTGAACTAATAGTAGGATTTAAAAGGTAATTCTAAGTTGAGACTGAAACTCTGTGAATCACTGTTGATCTTCAGTTCACTGATGACTTTAGCATGACCATTTCTGTGGATCTAAATCCTGATTGGTACTTATCGTAAAGACTACAAGTTGAATTGTCCATTTAGTTGTTTGCAAAGTGTGTTTTCAAATATTCTGCTGAGGAAAGAAAGATTAGAAATAGGTCTGTAATTATGAATTACCAATTACTAAGTCATTTTTCTTGAGCAGCAGTGTGATTACAGCACATTTGTGAGAAATAGGGAAAGTGCAGGTCTGCAGAGAGCTGCTGATAGTATTTACTAAAGGATTTGTGAAACAATAACATAAAGATTTGAATAGTTTGGTGTGAATGGGTTCAAAGAGGTGCAAGATGTTAACTGATGAATCATTTCTTCAAGATCTTTAGAAGTCTAAAAATCCAGCAGTGAAACAAAACAGGAACTCGTTAAAAGGAGCAGAAGAAATAGGAGGTGGACAAATGGAGTAAGGCAGAGAGTCTGAACAAAAGGGGAGACTGAACAGTCAAAGACAGGTGAAAGATAACAAGGGCAGGGAAGACGGACACAAAGGATGGAAAAGAAAGAGAGGAAGTGAAGACACACCACAGAAGACAAGAAAAGCAATTAGCAAAATAAAACAGGAAGTGGAAACGCAGAAGACAAGAAAACTAATACAGGCAAATCAAACAGGTAGGACGACTCTATAATAAATAAAAGAGAAAATTAAAAGCTTATGAGGCCAAAACTAAAATTCTTTACATTAAGGTTTTAGTTCTTAAAAAAGGTTGGAGCAAATGTTTCATTTTCTTGGGGGACTGCTGCTGTGGATGAATACGCATTTTGCCTTCTTGTATCATCATCGGCAGCGACAGCATTGTCAAACTTTCATATTCGTGTTCATTGTGAGAGCTGAACATGGAATAAATCATGTTTTTATCATTATGTTTTTAGCACGTTTTTTCCTAAAACTGAAAAATATTACTTTTCGTTGAAAGTACCTTTGTAGCACACAGTGTATTGTTCATAATACAAACCATTGTTTTGCTATTACACTGCAGCTGATGATATTGTTTCTTCTGAAGCCCTCAGACCTCACTCTGACATATTTGATGTTTTCCATCTCTCTCTGCAGATCAGAGAAAGGACCACTGTGAGCCAGCTGGACTATGAAACTCACAGCAGCGCACACCTCATCAGCTTCTTGTTTCAGACTGAACTGTAAGAAAAAAAAGAAAAAAAAGAAAAAAAAACATTGATTGAATACATTTCCAGCAGCCCAACTTTGAACTCTTTATTCCAGAGCTGCGTGACTATTTCCCTTAAAGCTGACAGTTCTGATCAGATGGACTTGAGATCAACTAGGGAGTGAAAATGGGGTAGTGAAACTATCAGAAGATATTTTCCAGAGGACCTATTGTGGACTGTGAACAGAAAAAGTGAACTAGTGTTTGCAAATAATTCATAGTCTACTTCACCAAATGTGAAACACTAGATGGATGGAAAGAAGTCAGCCAGGCCACACATAGCACCAACCAAGTCATCCATCAAAGAAAAATACAAAGTTCCCTCTGATTGTCAGATCGCTCTGGCAGTCACTGAAGTGTCTTTTGTGGTGAACCCCACCCAGCTGGCTCGAAGGAAGCCCCGAAACAAACGGAAACTTTAGCAAAGATTATTTGGCTCTATTCAGCAACTGAGGAGTACCAGCTCCATCTCCCCGCCTCTCTGCTCTGAAGCCTCGAATGGGACTTCGAGCCCACCCTAGTTTTGTTCTCATTCTGCTCGCAAGCTGTTGTTTTCTTGACTAATTAAACTGGATTTGAATTTCACTTTGTGTGCTCACGGTTTTTTGTTTTTTGTTTGTTTTTTTGTATGTACTGAGATTGCCAGTAATAGGTGGGAAAAGACATGTCGCCAAAGGAAATTAACAGTTTAAATATTCACTTCAAATGTACAAAAGTAATAACTTGTCTCGTAAAAAAAAATCCAATACAAAATCAAATGTGCTTCCTTCAGACCATGAATATGCAAATGGTTCATTTTCCAAGACGGCATAAAACGTGTACACAGCATTTTTCTGCTTCAGTAAAATCTGAGCATCCCACTCATGTTAGACAGAAACTGGAAAAAAAAAAAATCACACTCTTATGTCCAAGGATTGAACTCAGATTTAGAAAAACCATTCACTGTTCAGTGGCCTGCCCCACAACCTCACTCTTACTGCTCTCACAGCAACATTTAAGGCCAGAGCCAGTCCCTGTTTTCAGAGATAAAAACATTTAAAGCCTTCTGTACACCTGCTCTCTACCAAGTCCACCTTAAGGGTTAGTCCGCATGCATGGCGTACTTGATTTAGCAGAGAACTTTCACTTAGGATAGTTGGGTTTTTACCATGGGATACCTTGAGCAAACACTCTTTCTAAATTTCTGCCTACTGCATCTTTAAGGAGCAGAAAAGCAGGAAGAGGGACAAAGGAGACAACAACAGGAATGTGTGAGTGGGATGACTCAGTACATGAAATAGTGTAAACCTTTTGGAAAACGTCAAAATAGCAACTGCGGCTGCTTCTTTTTAGGTATAATATCAATTACCTGCAAGCTGAAGTTTTACTGTGGGAATCATATTTAGTTTTTCAGGATAATAATTTAGAATTGTATATAAGTATTTCATTACTGAAGGAAGAAAAATGCAAGCGCTAGGGCCTATGAAACATTTTCACTGGCTTCCCATTTGATCCAAAACCCAATCCAACCAAAAAAAGATATACTTTGAAATCACTGTATGGTATAGGCACACTTTACATGTCTCTACTTTGAACCCATTAGGGTGGACAAATCCTCCTGAAATCAAAGTACTGGCACATTTTTCTGAAAACTAACGAGGACTATGCTATTACTGTTTTTGCGCCAATGATGTGGGACAAGCTTCCACTTTCTATTAGATTAGCCCAGTCAGTTTCCAACTAAAAATAAAAGTAAAATAGTAATAATAATAATTATTATTATTAAACCCAGGAATCTATGACTTGATGTGATGATGAACAGAGATTAATTCGATATACTGGCGCTTTTATAAGACACTCTTTGATGTTTTCATGAATGGCAGTGTAATATTCAGGGTGAGGAGTGCCCCCTTTGTCCGAGATGAACTCTTGACTTATGGCCAGCTCATGATAAAGCTCATTATGAAGTGCTACACATTCACAAAATCTTTCCATTACCAGCCAGGGACATTAAAAACACTCATACGATCATTTGGCGCCACTCAACGGCGAAACTATGTAACTACAGCTCCCGAGCACTTCCGTTCCTACAGCCAACAAGGAAGTTCACCACACTCCAGTCTTCGTCTGCGCAAATCTGACACAATATCGTCGTTATTTCTGTGAGGAAGGTGACTGCTCACCTGTCGGTATGGCGATGTCAACCTTTCAGAAGGTGACCCTGGCGACGTGCCTCGTGCTGTGCGTCGCGTTGCTGCTTCCTAAAATGCTGTTATCCCGGGGGAGGAAGGATGCTGCCGAGCGGCCGGAGGGTACGTCGCATTTCACGGCTTTTCATTACTGGTCAGGTTGCCTCAGCGGTTCATGTGGTTGATTTTTTTATATATATAAGGATGAGTATCTTAATTTATTAGATTTTTAAATTTTGTAATACTATTTCTTTTGTTAGTATTTCAATCCAAAATATGTGTTCTGCATCATTTATGCATCACTTTAGTTGTAGTAGCATTTTCCTCCCTGGCGAGGGCGCCAAACATACACAAGACACTATCTGCCGTTATGTATATAAAGGGGTTATAGTTGGAAAAATATATGAATCTGTTAGCCCAACTGCACAGACAGCAGATGAAACCTAACTCTTTAGGCAAAGCCTGACTTATATATTCAGTGAGCACTGTGATAGTCAAATTTAAAAAATGCATTAATTAAAATAAATAAATAAATAAAATGCCTTTCAACAGTGAGATTATTTCTGTGGCACTGATTCCCTTTTGGCTCCCTCACTGCAGGTTCAGGACGGTTCCCTCCAATGTTGCACCGTCAGATGGCTCCGGAGAGCAGAGGTCAGAGAGCCGCGGGGTCCGGAGCCTCCAGGGCCCACAACACAGAGGCCATAGGCAGAGGCAAGGGAGCAGGAACAGGGGCGGGAGCTGGAGGCAAATCCAACCTAGCAGGACAGATCATCCCTGTTTACGGCTTTGGGATCTTGCTCTACATCCTCTACATACTGTTTAAGGTGAAGTACTAGCAGCTGGCGAGAAGAAACGGCATGAGATGTACCTAAAAACTCTTTACTGAAGTAAAAACTAGTTTTCATGTAGCAGCTGTAATTAAACATCTCTCATCATTTACACTAAATTGCACAGTATTTTAATGTCAAGTAAAAATGAAACCATAAAGAAATGAAAAGTGTTTACAGTCTTCTCTGCAAGGAACTGATGCTGTTTGTTGTAAAGCATGAAGTCAAACACACACTCCCCTGTGGGGTTGTGGGATTTGCTGTGGTGTTTCTTTAAGAGTTTTAATCCTGATTCTCTCTCTGCTAGATCACATCTAAAGGGAGCAGCAAGCCAGCAGAGGGGAGGTTCCCTGCATCACGCTCAGAGAACCTCAAGAGAAAGATCAGTAAGTTTTACACACTCTCATTTAGCAACTTTTAATCACTCACTTTCCCATCGTTTTTGCTTTTGTAACTAAGCTGCTAAATGAATCTAATGTTATTTTCTGATGAAAGCACTGCAGGAGACACATATTATCACTGTTGTGCTCATTATTATCTGAAGAACTTGTATAATGATCGTTGTCATTTTATGTAGTGGTAATAAAGTTGCAGAAACAGAATTTCCCCTTTTTTGGTTTCCAGCATCAGCATCAAGGGAGCATTTCATTCATTATTAAAGCTGTTTTATGTGCATTAAGTTACTTGCCCTCAGAAAGCATTCGTGTTTATCTTTGGTGCATTAATCTAATAAGAAAACCCCACGGTTCTAAATAAGAAAATAATACAACTGTACATTGTTCAAATGATTCTAACTGCCTGTGCATCAGTGCATTGATCTATATTGTCTGCATAATTTAAACGTACTGTGACCCTTTCTCCTGACTTTGTCCTTTCTTGGCCCTCCAGCTGATTTCCAGCTGGCCCAGCTGCAGGAGAAGCTGAGGGAAACAGAGCTGGTGATGGAGAAGATTGTTTCCAAGGCCCACCACAGTCCTAACAGGTGACTGCACGCCTTTTACCGAAGACAAAAAATTGCAAAAGCCATAGAGCTTGTTTGTTATTTTAATTCCATGCATCCACAATCTCTTCCACAGCAGAGATACAGTGTGGGGTATAATTATTTGACCCCCTGCTGAATCTGTCGGTTTGCTCACTTACAAAGAAATGAACAGTCTCTAATTTTTGTGGTACTTTCATTTTAATGAGACAGACAATATCAACAAAAAAATCACATAAAAGTTAGAAATTGATTTGCATGTCACTGAGCGACACAAGTATTTGATCACCAAGCAAGACACGACCCGGTACTTGGTGGAGAATCCCTTGTTGGCAAACACAGCAGTAAGATATTTCTTGTTTACTTATTGGCCCCTCAGTGCAGTGAAGTCATTCTGTACCTTAAGCAGATAAACAGCCCCAAAACATAATATTTCCACCTCCATGCTCGACAGTGGGGATGCGGTTCTTTGGGTCATACTCAGCATTTCTCTTCCTCCAAACCCAGCATGTCGAGTTGACGCCAAAGAGCTCGATTTTGGGCTCATCTGACCACAGCACTTTCTCCCAAGCCTTCTCTGAATCCTTTAGATGTTCAGTGGTAAACTTAAGACGGGCCTGTACTGGTGCCTTTCCCCTGTGTTTAGTTCTCTCATTGCTGTAGTGACAGAGAGCCGTCTTTTAAATATATTCATTCAAAGCTTAAACTTTTCTGTTTTCCTGTGTGCAGGGTGAAGGGTGTGATGGCAGATCAGGAGGAGAGCCTCCTGCAGCAGCTGACGGAGATAACACAGATGATGCAGGAGGGTCAGCTGGTGGAGGGAATGGCTCCAGAGAAGAAGCCCAAGGATGACTGGAAAGGTAAAAGATTATATTTTACCCAGAGGAAAATGTTTTCTTATCAGATCTTTAAGAAAGAAAAAAAGTGACTTCATTATCTTCGCTCTCGTCTTTTTCCTTTCAATGTGTTTTATTAACTGAATTCTTTCTGTTCCAGCTGTAAAAGAAAGTGATCCTCTTTGATTTCACACTTGTAACTGTTCATCACTTGGGTAAAGGTTCATTTTCTGTCATTTACTTCCTCCACATCCTTTTTGGCTTGTCTTTGTGTTTTTGCTGAATTCACAGGACGGCCCCTCTGTAGTTCTGCTTTTCAAGTATAAACTGTGATACTTACACAGCTGTGCTCTCTTAGCTGGTGCTGTTTTAAGATTCCTTCAGCTTAAAGGATTTTTCTGTCCTCAGCCAGGCTGTTTATTGTATTTCATACAGTGATGTTTTCATTATTCAGGTCAGTATTGGAAGTGCTATTCTTACCACTTGTAAGCATAGCCACTTTTGGCTCTCTACAACTTCTGTAAGTTGTACTAAGTGGAGTGCAGCACCGTCCCAAGGAGACTGCCTACAAAGGGGAAATCATCCACTTATAAAAATGAATATTTTTTTAGGCTGGGTCACAGAAAGCTGTGATTGCACCTCCTATCATGATGATTTTTTTGGTCAGCAAGCAAAAGGCAGTTTTTACCAAAGTAAAGAATAAAATGATCCAGCCAGAACACGAGCGATCTGTGTTTGGTTTTAAGTCCTTGATAGTTTATTTCTTCTTCTGAACTTTCTGCACTTTGATATATCCATTTCCTGTGCTGTGGTTCTCAATTACCTTTTTTGTTTTCATACTCAGTTCTCTGGTCTCTGGTCAGTGTTTAACTCCAGCTGCAGTCCCATTAAATCCCCCCCCCCCAAAAATGAGTGAAGTGAAGTCAGGAGACCCGCTGCTGTGTGTGTGTGTGTGTGTGTGTGTATGTGTATGCATGTGTGTGGACTAAAACCAGACTGATACTGTAGCTTTAGGGCTGATGATTTTTAGAGTGAGAAACTCCAGCCTCTATAAATCAGCAGTTTGTCTTTATAAATTCATGCAAACATACAAAATGATGCAGCTCCATGTGCTGCAGACAGTGCAGAGAGTATTTAAAACAATGGCGCAAAGTAATTAAAACATTTTGATCTTTTTTTGCTTTGATTAGCATTCAAATCATATTGATGTATATTTGACCACAACAATGTGAGGCAGGGTGGAGTCACAGAAAAGGAAGGACTGGAGCGATGACGTCCACCTAATAGTCAGTCTTTAATTTACTTTAATACACTTGAAAGTGGAATTTCAGTAAATCATTTAGATGCATTTGCATGTGAAGAAGTTGATAATCGTTCCTTTATTTCTTTGATTTTAAATTCTTTATTGACCAAGGCATCAAATTAACTGTACATTTAACAAACCTTTGGAGAGCTCTGCAACAATGAAAACAGTTGATTAAGGTTGTGGTTTATGCACAAAAAAAGAGCAAATTCAGACCAGACATTTGTGTGATTTCCAAGTTTTTTCAAAGTTCTCCCAAGCAACAAGGCACTGCTTATAATTATTTGCCTTTCTGTCAGTAAAGTCTCTCTTTCAACAAATAATTTTACACTGCACTGAAACCAGCAATTCCCTGTATGTCGGAATATGATTTTACTAAGTAGTTTTTTTTCTTTGCTTAAAATTAAGCTTATATGTCAATTTCAGTTACAAAGTAAAGCTGCAATACTGAAGGCAAGATAGACAGATATAGATAGTCCTATGCTAACTGCTGTATTTTTGGTCCACATTAACAGTCAAACAGACACACATTTCAAAACAATAGCGATCAGTAATGAGGGGATGCATTTCTCAAAACTTTCCACAGATTATCCAGAGGAGCCTCATCCATACTGGGAACATTCCCACTGCTGTTGTAAGGAGCACCACCACAGTCCACAGAGAGAGGCAGAGCGCGCAGAAGGCGACGGGGCCGACCTGCTCGAAAACCTACCTGAAGACGTCACGGGTGGAGACGTGGTCGAGGAAGCAGAAGATCTGAGCAAAAGAGCTCTGAGAGAATCTGATCTGACAGCAGCGAGTAGAGAGGATGTAGGGTTAGAAAGTGATTTAGGAATAACTGAGGAGGAGGACATGCATGAACACAAGAAGGAACTGGGTCAGATTGATCTGGGTGTCCCAGAGGAGGAACTGGTTGGAGTCCTGAAAGAGCTGGAGCTCACGCTGAGGATGACATCTGTATTGGAGCAGGAGAAGATCGAGGACCTGGCGCAACCGGCGGACTCGGAAACGGCCTGCAGCTTGGTCAGACGGAGAAACAAGAGGAGGGCAAAGAAAGACACAACCTGACCAACGCGATTCAGATAAAGTCAACTTGAGCCAGGGTCTGGTTTGTGGGGGCAGATGGGGTTTTAAGTCAGTTCTCATCAGAATGGGAGTAACATGAAAGCTGGTGATATAGCATGACAGTTTCTCCAGCTTTGCTTAACTTTACTTGAAGTGAATACATGAGAAAAGATGTGAACTGGGCATATTTTATATCAGTAATATCAGCTCGATCCAGTGGCTGAAAAGTTTATAAAACCCTCATTATTTAATACAGTATTACCCGTCTCCATGCACGAATTCATCAGATTTTTGTCTCATTTGAACATAATATGCTTCCAGGATTTCTCCTGATGTGCTGAAAAGGTGGACAGTATGCACACAAAACCATTTGTTAGATCTGTCACGAAGGTCAGAAGGCATCAGTTTCTGTTCCTCTAAGGGGACCTAATGTTATTACATCTGGTACTGGAAGGCGAAATATATCTAAAATCAAAGAAAGAAAAAACAAGAGCAAGTAAGACCGAATCAGACCCCAAATGGGTAATGCAAATTGTCTCAATACCCAGTGCACATTATTGGGATGTTTGTGCCTCTTCTCACCTTTGTCAGAAATGAAACACTACCATTAAACTGCTGTCATTTTAAATTTTGGTTGAGAATTTTCCTACTGGGCTCTTGGATTCCTTTGTGTGAGCAAATGCAATAAATTACACTATTCTTAATTTAAGAAGAGACACCACTTGAGTTTTTAATTAGACAGGAGTTAGCCGAGTCATCGTCTCCTCAGAGTGTTTAATATGAAAAAGTGTCTCCTAAACAAACCTGCTGTGAGTAAAAGCACCCGAGAATGCACATCAGTGATTAACATGCTGTGAAGATGTTTCACACACACTTTCCAGTATATTCTGGTCGTCAAATTGTGCCGTTTAGTTTTATAGTATGTACTTTATGGCACGGAGTCAGACTCTTCTGTGATGCCTGCAATGTTAATCTAAGTATCGATACTCGCTGTGAGTCAGCTAATAATATGGAGAGCAGCAGGAGCAGCATTCAAAAACAAAAAGGAGTTTATTACTTGTTTCATGGTACAATTTAACCATACAAAAGCAACATCACATTGTTTGATGTTAGCAGAGAATATTTTGGATTAAGAGTTTAGCAAGTGGCACATCACAACATCTTCCCCCTCTAAATATTTCTTTGTTGACTTGCATTAAGTGTCACATGGTTGTCTGGGATCTATGGGAAGCAGATCACCGTTTGGCGTGCTGCCTCAGTGCTCCATTGGCTCATCAGGGGCCTCTGCAGGAGCAGGTTCATCTGCAGGCTGGACAACCTGAAACACAATTATTTTTTTCAGTTTTATTTTAGATAGCATACTATAATGAAGCGACATGGAAATGTTTCTCCAGAGCTGGACTGGATAAACCTTTGCAGTACCTTTCTTTGTGGCCTCTCCTCTAGCCCTTCCAGGAATGGGGCAACATCGTCATCGTCATAAATGGTGAACTCCATGTCTTTCCCCACAATGCCGATGGAAACATTCTGAAAGAAAAAAAAAAAGGGCACAGTGCTGAGAAACTGCCTCTGTGCTGCACAAGCTCATGGCTCATTTAAGGCAAGCTAGTTGAGTGTGTAAGAAGGTGACGTATCAGGTGGGTGCGGAGGGAGCTGGGGTACCTTGGTAGTGAGGTCCTGCTCAGTAGGGAGGGTTTCTCTGAGAGCACGGAGGCCATGCTGGACCAGATCATTCAGGTTACCTGACAACAAAACCCACATGTCAGTGTGACTGTCCACGTTTATATTGTAAAACTGCATTGATGACTAAAATATTTCAACATGTCCCAAAGTGCCTCAAGATGCTCATGGCCAAATTACATTAGTTATTTAACAATACAACAGGATAAGTGTTCATTTGCAGTTTAAACTGCTTTAAATGTAAATGCTTGTGAAAAGGTTAAAAATGAAATACTGGATCTTACAGTCTGAGAATTTATCCATGCATCTCTCCAGGTAGGTGCGTGCAGACTGGGAACGCGCTCCGATGGACATGGCTTTACAGTCAAAGTAGTTTGCTGATGGGCAGGTCTGGAAGACGTGAGGTCCCATGTCCTGTTTGACACAAAACAAATAAATATCAACTGCACTGACTACTGACACCTTTATAGACTTTCAGCTGCAGATACTGCTATACATGCATAAATCCAGGCAGATATTTAACAAACAGCAGGCGTGAAACAAACTCACATCATAACCAGCAATAAGGAGTCCAACACCGTAGGGCCTTCTTCCATATCTCTGTGTTGGGATTTGGGTTTCTGTAGTTTAAGTCAAGAATCATACAATTCACTTTTCTTTTTTTTTTTTTTTTTAAAATCCTCTCATGAAGACATCCGGAAAACAGTCTAGTTTCTTTCACTCACACAGGAAACACATGCTATAACATATATTACAGTAGAGAGGATACTGCTGCCAACAAGAGCGACAAGACGTGACGTGGGGAGGGGCCTGTCGAAGACAAATCTGGAGTCCAAGCACTCCTGACGCATGAAGTTACTGTGGGAGAGAAGGAATTGTATTTAAGAGTATTATGTACTATAATCATGAGCAACTTACTCCGCACCATCAATGTCACTGTAACCTACCAAAGCAGCCTGGCATCAGCAGTCAGTCCAGCAATGGAGATACCAATGTGGTTGTCGACATGGAGGATCTTCTTCTGGTGGGCCGCCAGTTCAGACTGGGCTCTCTGCAAGAGAAACATGACACATCAGTTGTGCATATTCAGTTACTTGTGTTTTGACACCAATACCCTGCTGCAGGTTTTCTTGGCTGTTGGACTTTAATATACTTTATTTAAAAAGGTCCAATTATAGAGACAGGCTTTTTTTCCTTTTCTATAAATAAGATAAGTAGGCAGGATGACACAAATGAAATCTTTTTAATATGTTTAGAGACACTCAGAAACATACTACTGACTCACAAAATATTCAGGAAAGAAGTATAATTGTGTAGATACTTGGTAACAGTGTGTTAAAAAAATAAATACCTACAGAGTTGTTTTTCTGCATCAGGAACAAAGCCTGTATAGTGACCAATTTTCTGGCAATTATCCAAGGCATAAAAAACTGCAATGTGGTAAGAGCACTGCCAAACACTGCATAACTGTACCTTTAGCGCCACCAGGACTGCATGCGTTCTGGATTTCAGCCCTACAGTTGCAGACCCTTGTTTCACAGCCTCCATGGCATACTCGATTTGATGGATACGCCCCTGTTCACAGATGGACACGCTTATTTTACACATCACGCTACCGAGTGTTAATGATGCACTTAGTCAGTGAAAGACATGACTTACCTGTGGGCTCCATACGGTAACATCGTTGTCGTACTGGTTGCGGAACTAAAGACAAACAAACAAAAAAGCAGTTACTTAAAAAACTATTATTAAAATATCACACACAGGAGCTGAACTTACATAGTTGTCTTGCATTATAAGCAGTTTTCTTGGTTAGCTACTGTTTCTCAAGGACTGAAGATTGCAACTACAAAAGAGACTCTGCAGGTTGGACTTTTCCAGAGCCAGGTTTCAAATGACCACCGTGATTAAATTATTTAAAAACACGCATCTCTTTACTGGCTCGAAACACAAAACACCAAACTGGCGTTAACACTGGATTAAGGCCAGACAGCAGCGTAAATACTGGGAGCATGGTTAAAACAATTAAAACGTTGGATTTCGTGTATTTCACCGTGTTTCTGTATCTGTAGTGTATTTTTTTTTTTTTTAATTAACATGTGGGGACAAGAATGACTTGCAATTGCTATGCACTCATGTTCATACACCATCTCGCACTGCAACGCTCCCATCACACAAAAGTTTGACATTTAGAATTTAATGACGGCTAACTGTCATTAGCTAAGTAACCTTTACAAGACATCACTAACATTTACTATAGGAGACTTGCGGAATCATCACAGCCTTCGCAGTGATACATTTCTGCACAAAATAATTCATTCTTTTTTCTTTTTTAGCCTTTTAAGTCGAAAGGCCGGTGAAGTGGATTGAGGGAAAACGAAAGTAAGACATTCTACTTCCATCGCTAGTTTCAATGATGGTAACTCAGCCTAGCTGCTGAGCGTTAGCCTGCCAATTCTCAATTCAGCTAACAAATATTTAACTCATGATGTTTTATCAATATTTAATAGGAGCTAAATGAATATTTACTGAGCAGACTGCGCTGAGTATAAGCTACGCGAAGGCTGTTTCTTTGAACACAGTGCGGCTAACGCTAGCAGTGCAGTGTTTTGCTTACTCACAGTTCAGTTAAAAGTTAGCCAGCTAACGTTAGCATTGTGGGAGTAAGTGGACTCGCTTTCAGGATTTCTTGAGTAAATATTATATGTAAAAATATACCGTGTCATTTATTCAGGCTTCGGGTCTGATGTATAATATGAAACTGACCAAAAAATTATACATTTAATTCATACACACCATCTCTGCTTGGGAAAGTGCTTCGTCCCCGCCGCCTGCGCAGTGATCCTCACTTGATTTATTTTCCTGACCAGGAAGTCAGGGAAACCAACAGAACCCCGATTTCAAATCAGTGATCAACTGAGTGAACTTTTGGTTGGTAATGTAAAAAAAAGTCCAATCTTATAAACAAAAACAATAACAATAACAAAAATAATGAATGCAAAATATAAATTAACCGACAAAACACTCACAAAATAGCTGAAAAAACAAAATAAATAAAATAGAAGTGTATTTTAAATCTTGCCACTACAAATACAAGTATTATAAAATAAGACAAAAAACTGTTTTAATTTGATAAGATAAATCCAAAACTAAACAATTGCAATGTTTTGTTTTGTTTTTTTTACTTAAATAATAAGAAGGATCGTGAAAAGAGAACCCATTTGGATATGAAAAAGTGAATCGAAAGCAGAAACTGAAACTGTGGAAAAAACACAAGAGCTCTCTGTGGAATGAACTGGTCTGTGCGAATTAATTAACCATCTTGCCGTGTACATTAGTTTACTAACGAAATCCGTTTTTCTATATTCTTTTCTATGCAGCGAGCTCTTGGTTGCAGTGATTGTGCATGGACACTAGGCGGCAGCAGTAAATTAGAAAAAGAAACCGGGGCGTCACTGGGTAGGGGACGCTGTCTTACTGCTGTCGCAGACCTGTTTCTCCATTAAAATGCAGAAGAAATTATAAAATTGTCCTATAGCCATAATGGTCGGTGCTTTATGTGCTTGTTTGATATCTTTACTTTCATTTCTTTTTATTCGCTAAAGGCACACTGACCACTGATGTGGTCAACTAATAAAAAAACAAAAAAAACAAAAACAAAAAACCCATACCAGCTAGATTTGAAGTTTTTTTTTTGCTTTTTGCCTACATACAAAGTTTTCCCAGATGTGTGAGATTCCATTTACTATAAGGTAAAATGGGCCTTACTAGATTAAAAACAGTACAGGTAGTAATGTAACATTTGTGAAAATTGAAAATAATTTTTACGAAGGCAGAAGAAGTCCATGTGTTAGTGAAGGCCACCCATCTCAGTTATTCACATATATTATTTCTGTGTCACAGAGCACTTCAGTCAATACCTGTCTGAGTGTTCCCTGAAACCGGAATAACCCATGACTTTTCATCTGCAATGCATGAATTGTCTTTCCTTACAGACAATAATAAACAGGACTAAACCAAAGTAGAAAGTAAAGCAGATTATATATCCACTACATTGTCCTAGAATACACATTTTATGTGACAAGTCCCAGTTTGACTAAGTCAGCAGCCTATTTATTACCTATGATGAAGTTGCTGATGCTGCTTCCCAGCGCAGTACCTTTCTTGTTGCTTTCTGTCTTTACAGAAGCACCACCATGTTCAGAAAAGGCTGGAGTACTTTAAAGAAAATTTTTAAAACTGGCAGGATTCCCCTTTAATTTTTTAAACATGTGAATGAATATAATTTTCAGCACTATTTTAGCAGCTAGCAGTTGAAAAAGTGGCACTCGCACCACTTTTGAATTGTATATCCCTAGGATGGCATATCTTTTAAAAAAAATAGTAATAATATAATCATTTTGCCGCTCCTTATTAGAGCCCAGTAAAAATGTCCTTCTGCTGTGGTGCAGTGGTAACAGGTAATGAGGTTGTATCCTGTGTGCTTTCTGTTGAGCACCACAGAAACAGTCCAAGCTTCTGTTCCATTAGTCGGGTAAAAGCCAGAAATTGCTGGTCAATAAATGTGGTGTTCAGAGAAATCCTCACGGATCCACTGTTTGTATTGGGCTTTTTTTCTGAAGGTATTTCATACTTTGTGTTGTTTTGCTGTAAAACAAAAATCGTTCATTTTCCAAAATGGAAATACTTTGTAACAGCTATCATGAGTGAATGGTATTGATAGTTATTAAGCTCAAGTTAATAGTTAGTTACTGTTAATAAGGAATAAAGTGATAATTAATAATATTTACTGAATAGCATAATCATCCACATGATGTTTAACCATGTGCAAGCAGACAGATAAAGTAAGTGGCATAATTCACAGGACTGTTTAACCTTTGTGTCCTGTTTTTTTTATCTGTTTAATTTCAGTTTCTCTAGTTGTTTGTTAAGGTTTAGGCACCAAGACTACTTGGTTAAATGGTCTAGAATAAATTACAAACTGCCAAATTACAACTGAGACCCATCTCACTGCTTTGGCACATGGGTCAGAGTTTGAAGCCAAAGGAAACTGAGACAATGTTTTTTAACAATATAAATATCTGTTAAAGTTTAGTTAATTATTGTCTTAACTTTTATTACTGATTATTATTTTAAAGGTTATATATTGTAATGTTTGTTAGCTGCCACCAGTTCAGCTGCTTTCCAATAAAGAAAAAGATTCTGGCTAATTTATGAGAAAAAAGATTTGAGACTGTCTTTCACCCCAAAAGCTGCGAGACATAAAATATTGTGTTAAAAATTTAGTTGAGGGTATATAAAGAGGAAGCTGTAAAGCATGCACAGGTGTTGTCACTTTTAGCCACAGGTGAGCTCAGCATCCGGACCAGAAAATACCTAAACGCCAGTTTTTTTTCTAAAAGTTAACCGTTTAACCAAATAGTTCTTGTGCCTTAAAACTCAACAGTCAGTGAAGGTCAAAGAAAAGAAAATGAAAAAATGATCCTTTTTTATGTGGGAGCATCATTAAGTCATTGGACAAGGATTTACAGGATTATCTTAAATTTTAAAAAATCTACTACAACTTAGCTTTGAAGGAATGGTTTTACTTTTCTCTTTTCTAAACTCATTTCATGAGCTTTTCAAGTATTTTTTTTTTACTTATTAAAATCCAATCCTATAGGAGATATGGGAGAAAAGCATTGCTTTCAATAGCTTTTTTCCTTTTTAAAAAAAAGTTGTACAGCAGCTCTACAGGTGGACAGATGCTGACAGATTTGTGGGGTTTGGCAGTGATATACATGCATTCTACATGGCTCCAGAAACTCTCATGGACATCTTTTTTTCTTCCCTAAGGGATTCTATCACTTTCCATGATGTGTGTCTTTGCAGCCAGAGAAATGCCCACTGAACGCCTCATCCTCTCTCATGTCCACTACCCTGCGTCTCGCTGTATTCTTGGCCACCACTCCCCCATTTTTTTTCTCTCTCTTTCTTTCTGTTAATGATATCTGATGTACCCTTGATCCAGAATGGGGTTGGGTGGGGAGTGGGGGTGGGGGTTTGAATTAGTAGGACTGTGCTGACGAGCTCTCCTCCCCTGCCAAAGCAGCAGCAGCATGGCGGCAGCCATTACATCAGTGCGCCAACCTCCTCCTTTGTGATTGAGATTGTAGGAGCTGTGCTTAGCTCAGCATGTTTTTTTTTTCTTTTCTTTTTTTTTTTTCTGGGGGCCTCATTTTATTTTGCCAAGCGCACCCACCCCCACCCCCCCTCTCCACCTCCCATTTAATTTTTCAAATGGAGAGCAGCCTGAGTCACTGTGTGATGGGTCCAAGCCACACTGTGGACCCACACATGGTGGTAAGTGTAAGCACACCCATTCTTCTCCTCATTCATATATATCTATATCTATATCTATCTATATAGATTATAGATATATTTTTTATAATGATGGTTAATTACTAGAACATTGCTTATCTCTAGTTTATATCTTCACTTTAGCACCCAGTGATTTTTTTTGAAAAACTTAGTTGTGTCTTTACTTTGTGTTGGCAGGACATACAGAGGATTTTACATTACTTCTATAACATATAATAATTTCTATCCTGACTGGTGTAAAATTCCGCAAATTCCCATCCCTTGTTGCTAAAAATAGGTCAGCGATGTGTTTAAGCTCAGAAAATGGACGGACTAATTGGTAGGAAAGGTGGCAGCTCTGCCAATGTTGCATTAAGGTGGCGGCTATCCAATGACAAGACAGGTCAGGGGTCTGCAGCCACAGAGCAAACAGAGAAAAGCCACAGCACCCCATCCTGCTGATAAGTTTTATGGCTCTCATCTGCATGTCGTCATAGCCTTTAAGATTTCCAGCAGAGCATGTGTGTGTGTGAGAAGAGGTGAGGAGGGAGTCTTGCAGAGATCCTTCTCAGTGCTGTCAGTTTCCTTGTGTTGACGAAAGCACTTATGCAGCATTTCAGTGGCAAATGGCTGAAGAGGTTTTTTTCTGGTTTAAAAAAATGCTGTACATTATGGGCACTAAATAATATCAGCAGTTCTATAGACTGACTCTTTGCTCACTCTATGTGCCTAAGAATAGACAGTGATGAAGTAAAACCACACATTGTGTGTCTCTAATATAATAATAAATATGACAGCGGCAGGTTTGCTATAAGCCACCTGATGTCATGCTGAGCTATTTTTGGACTTGGATTCAGATTAGCAAAGGTTCAACTCAGTTTAGCGTAGATTTAGGAGAATAGTGTGAGGGTTTGAGTGATGGAACATGACTGTTGAATAGAGGATGAGCAGACTGGTGGCTGAGGTGGACCTGAAAAGCTGGGTGGAGAGAGTCGTGACCAGCATGCTGCGGAGCACTATCTGTTCTTAGGTATATAGGGTGGGCACACACACACATGCACGCGCACGCACAGAACTACAAAGACACTTGTGGTTAGCCAGGAATCCAAGAATCATGAAGATCCAATAGTAGTGCCAGCAAGGATTACTGTATATCTAAAACCTCCAACAGGGAAAAATTTACCTGCTATCAAGGTAAAAGCTTTTTCATTTTAGGAAAAGAGAATAAACAGATACGCTGACAAAGACAAAACTATATTTATACAGTGGTGACTGACAACAAGACGCAGGTGAAAGAGCATGCGAGGCAATTACAAAAGGGTGAAAATGAACAAAAACAGGAAGTAAAATCCACAAGACACACACACACAAAATCAAAATCAAAAAGAAAGTAACCACATAAACAACAACCGAGAAACACAAAGTCAGAGAGAGAAACATATAAGGTAAGTGATACATAAGGCACAAAATCAAGCAGTCATAAAAAAGGACCTTGCGATCAACATTGTGTGTGTCAGTGGAACTGCTTACAATGTGTTTTGAATCCCAGTACCTTTTGGACCTGGAAGTCTAGCCCTGATTTACATTCATATCTCAGTCATATCCCTTCTTAAGTCCACTTACAACACAAGTCTATCATGTCTCATAGCGGACAAAAGATATTGCTACACTTGCAAAATATACAGCATGTAAATGACCACACAATGTATATAGGTGTGAATTTTACCCAGTGGTGCTAGTTATTACTAGTCATTTTTAAGTCTGCCTTTATCTTAACTGCAAAAAAAAAAAAAAAAAGATTTTTAGTGCCACAGACTGAACAATCTGGCTGAAAGTGGAGCCAGTGGAAATACAACTGCTGGGGACAAGCCTCTGGTGAGCAGAATGATTGGCAGCGAGAGCAGGAGCGGTACACCTCACCCAGGCAGACACAACCAAAGAATGAGAACATACAGGGGACCAACATGAAACACACACAGAAAAAAAAATAGAATGAGGATACAGACAAGATTGCAACATGATACCAGTATGGCTTACATAAACACATACTGGCTTAATTCAAATATTAATTAATACTCCTCATTGTAAGAAGGAAATGCAGTCTTGGAAGAAGCTGATTTCTGCCATTAAGGATACAGTGATTAGGATTTTCCTATCCATCTTTTTTATTGTTTTAATGCCAGGAAATGCACCCACACCAGTCCTCAAGTACCAGAATCCATCAATTTAATGTTCTGATTGTGTCTGAGCAGCTCACCAATTAGACGTTTTAAAACTTCTTATAAAGAGTTTTTTGTTTAATATACGCCATGATAAAATATAAACAGTGCCACAGAGAGTTGTCTAACTAGTTGTATAATTTTAGCAGTTGATGTACTTGCACCTGCCTCTTCTAGACCCTGCTCAGTGATTGTACAGTTAACTTAGCAACAACCTCTTGGAAACCTAGACTTATATCTGTAACATTAGGCTTTAGACTATGCAGAGGATGCAGTCTCCATTGCGCTGCACTCTGTCCTCTCACACCTGGACAATAACAACACCTACGCCAGAATGCTGTTTATAGGATTCAGTTCAGCGTTCAATACAATCCTCCCCTCACAACTCATCAGGACACTGGCAGACCTAGGCATCAGTTCCCTCATGTGTAAATGGTTACTGGACTTCCTGACCAACCGGCTGGATAACCACTG